>JAHKKF010523380.1:0-23770 GCA_019740295.1 Labeo calbasu | reverse complement strand
GGTGTCTGCGTTTTATTTTTTATCTTTTGAAAGATGAAAAGCAAGAGCACGCATGCAATCAAAATGAATCTGCTCCCAAAAATCTCAGATGTCAGGTCGCATA
The DNA here is from genome assembly GCA_019740295.1 of Labeo calbasu. Lineage (NCBI taxonomy): Eukaryota > Metazoa > Chordata > Actinopteri > Cypriniformes > Cyprinidae > Labeo > Labeo calbasu. The sequence continues at coordinate 23,667 of JAHKKF010523380.1, read as the reverse complement.
GGCAGGAACAATTATTTTATTCTGACCTCTCCAGAATTGCCTCTGGAGCACAAAGGCAGCCACAGAGAACAGCTCCAACAAATTTCCCTTTTCGTAGGACCGAAGCACCACTTTTCCTAATGGCACCGTGAGGATCTCGACAAAAATATTTTGCTTGATGTACATTTTCATCAGTAAATGCTGGGAGAGTGAATTGAGAACAGCATGTAAAAGATAAGGCTCTCTAAATATTCAAGACTTGTACAGTAGGTGCGGCAGACACTGCTTCTGAATCCCCCCTCGAGTCAACTGCGGAATTAATTTCAGCTGGCAGCATCATGCTGTGGTCATTTTGTCTGGAGAGACATGTTGTTATCTTGATTTGGCCATCACAGTTCCAAAATGAACACTCAGCATGCTGGCGAGCGCTTGAATTTAAAACATAACTACAAAAGACTGCGAGTTTCCTTTCAGAATTTATATAAGGGGAGAGAGGGGGAAAAAATCATGCAAAATTACAACTGCCATCAAACGAGGTGTCCAGAGCAAGAAGCAAGCTGACATAAATGCCACCTATTTTCCAAAGGAAAGGTGTGTAGGCTGAAACTGAAAGAGACAAGTTTATCTTTCAGCGTTTTATTTAGCACTATATTGTGTTTGAGTGTTAGCAAAAGTTAATTTAATGGTAACTGAAGCCTCCTTCATGAGGTATTTTTTTTAAATAAAAATATCAGATGCTTTTTGAACATTTTGTATGTTTTCATAAACATTTTTTTTTAGTGTACATACATTGAAAAATTGAATGTGGCATAGTGCATGCCTTTTTTTCCTTCTGTCATGAGGCATTCAGAGCAGAGAAAAAAAAATCTTAATTTAGAATAACATTTACTCTATATCTTTTTCTTTTTAAGTTACAGCAATAATTTGTTTTGTGACAAGATTATTATTTTTTTCTCTTGAAGAGTTGACCTAGTAATTAAAATGTTGCAGAGATTAAAATGAACGTTTTTCCATAATCAGATGTTACATTTTAATCAGGTGAAAATGGAACTTAAATGATAGATTTTAATACAAACCTGTATATGTAATGTTTTCACAGAAATCCAATTCTTTGGCATACTAAGAAGCTTAAAGCACAGATGCATTGATTCAGGATGAAAAATGAAAGTGTCTGATATTTAACATGCAGGATTATGACCAGATTTCCCAGAATATAATAGAAAACACATAAGTTGTCTTTCTGTCCTCCCATAACTTTAATCCGTGCACAGTATGCAGGAAAACTGCTGTACGACTATACAGATTTCTTTAAACTGTGGTGAAGTATAGATTTTCTCGAGTTTTCTTAACCGTCAGTTTGAAAGTATGAAAATGAGCGAAATAAAATTAAACTGATCTTTTGCCCTGCAAGCAAGACATCAACTTAATTTACATATAATCTATATACATTTGCAGCATGTTTATTAGATAACACACACCATGTTGCCTTAATGCTAACATGCTGTGGGCTTTTGAGTTTGCTTACAAATTGTGTATATACACTACCATTCAGTGAGATTTCTTTTTTTTCCCTTTTTTTTAAAATAAATTAATACGTTTAGTCAGCGAAGATGCAGTAAATCGATCAATTGATAGTAAAATATTTTTTTTTGCTAGCACTTTACAATAAGGTTCATAAGTTAACTACATTAGTTAACATGAACCAAGAATGAACTTCTACAACATTTATTAATCTTAATGTTAATTTCAACATTTACTAATGCATTATTAAAATCACAAGTGGTTTAACCTTAGTTAATGCACTGTGAACTAACATGAATAATGTACAACATATTTTTATTAACTAACAAAGATTAATAAATAGTGTAATGTATTGTTAATTGTTCGTTCATGTTAGTTAATGCATTGACTAATGTTAATAAATGACACCTTATTGTAAAGTGTTACCATTTAAAAAATAAATCCTGAAAAAACTAAGCAAAACACTGTTTTAAAAATAAATAAATACAATAAAAAAATTAAATAAATGAATAGTAATATTAATAATATAAAATATATATTGAGCTCCAAATCAGAATTTGCCATCACAGGAATAAATTACATTTTCATATATATTAAAATAGAATTTTAATTTAAATAATTGTAACAAATATTATACATTTGTAGTTTTTACTTTTTTTTTTTTTTTGTTTTTTGTTTACATTTTAAAAAACAAAGCCTTGGTGAGCATAAGAGATCTTTCAGAAACGTCTAAAAATCTTACTGACCCCAAAATTTGCATGTATATACAATCAAACCAAAAATTATTTCCAGATATAATTTTTGATATTTATTTACTAGAGGGTGCAGGACACTATGGTTCATTTATGTAAGTGAGAATAGCAAAATAAAGTAAACTTATTATACTCCATTCTTCATACATACAGTAAAACCACTAAAAATTTGGGACCACAAATTATTCAAAGATTTTGACCTGAACGTGTTTTGCTTAAGTGTTTTTTCTATAATTGCTAATGGGACCTTTTGAAACCACAGACTGAACAAAACTGAGCATTGCTTGGTAACTGTTCAACAAAGTATTGATAGTTGTGTAAATATTATAATACTAACAGTTTGAATTTTTGGTTGACTGTAATCATTTACATACCTTTCTATCAAAGATGTCTGACATTATTAACATGAATTTGTTCTGACACGGTTTAACTCAAGTTCTTGTTATATTTTATTACCTTTTTCTGAACTGTAGCGAATAAACTGTGATAATGAAATGTTGAGGGTGTCTGAATAAATTTTGGTTTGACTCTACATATTTGTGAGTTTTCATAACGTTATCATGTTTGTTCCAGTTTCATTTTTAGCCTAGCTAACATACTTTCTGTAGTAAGCTTATGATTACTGTTGTAAAAAGTTCTGAAAAATGCCAATGTCAATTAGGAATTTACAGCCATCTCTAGACAAATGAAGCCTTCTGTAAAGGCCTTTAAAGGTCTCCATAGATTTTTCTCCCATTGTCCTTTGTTGTTTGAAGCATTGCAAATGGAAGTCATGGTCTTTATGTCCTTAAATTGGTTTCACACTTCTCCAACAGGTTGTTCATCCAAATCTGGCCATGATATATCATTATCACTACTTTTGGAGGAAATCCATAGGATCAATACATTTGCCAGCCACTGGGCTTTGGATTGCCTACATGCTGAGCGCTTTGTTGCACCACAAGTCAAGTAGATCGAGCCACAGGCAACCGCAGCCCGACGCGCAGCTTCTGTCTGTTCCTGCTCCTCATTCAGAGGAAATAAGGCAAGAAATGTCAGGAGTTAGTGCTCGTCGATTCACCAAGAAATTCTGTGGGTGGGAGATTTTGTTTTGTTTTCAAATCTCCGTCAAGTGCAATCGTTACAATTGCTTCGCTTACAAATATTAACCTCAATCTTTTGCAAAAATCGTCATTGACCGTTTGAGAGACCGAAAGTTGTTGTCAAGTGAGCGTGTTTTTCGCCATAGATTTTGTCATTAAATTTCTTTTTTACACGTTTCATTGTCTCTAGGTTTAATCATCATTGACCCCATCATTTAAATTGCAGTGGTCAAGCTCACGGTTGGATTGATCGCCCAGGCCCTGTGCCTTTTTTTTTTTCCCTTTCTTTTCTTCATTAATGCGCTCTGGTCAGTGAGAGCCAAAAGCTGGGCACTTCCGAAGTAATTACCATCCCGTAAACAGGTCAGCAGTGTGTTCGGCCACAGCTGCTGCCACTGCGGTGGTAGACACTTCAGCCAGCTAAGCTTCCAGTATTGATTGGGCAGTCTGTGACATCTCCTAAGCCATGTCACCCAACTGAAAGAAGACTCCAAATTGTCCAATAATAAAGTGTTGGAAGTTGTAGCTGCTCCCTCCTGAGACTTGCTCATGTTAGGGTGGGGGTGGAGGGGGGACACCTTCAGGACCATCAATCCTCCCTTGAAGGCTCAATATAGTGCTAAATTAGCCAAAGGGAGAACGGAAAGACCACTGGACATCTGTTACAGACCTTTGACATATTTTCCCCTATGCTCACTTATTTAAATGCTGCTGTAAAACAGTCAAAGCCTGGAGGAGTATAATACCAGGATTTACTGTTGAAAAGAGCCAGATTCAGGGAATCTTTTAAATCCCTTATGGCAGGTCTATAAGTGCAGGGACCGGCATCCAGAAAACAAAGCCAGATCCCAAATCAACACAGGAGACTCCTTTTTTGGGGTCTATTTATGTTTTTTTACTGAAACAAAGCACACTGAACAAGCACAAATTTAGAAATGGTTGCAAAAGTTTACTTTTTTTATATTTGTATTTATGTGATTTCATTAATTTAATTAATTTTTCTAAATTATTTTAAATTTTCATTAGATTTGTATTTTATCACTTGCATTTTTTAAAAATTTCATTAATTTTCTAAATAACATAAATTAATCTGTAAATGTTCATCAAGCTTGAAGTTGACGTGCAAGCAGTTTATTAGCGTGTTGTATGTTTAATTAAAATGATTTATATTTTTAATTTTTTTTATTTATTTTTTTAACCATTTCTATTTAATTTTGTGTAAAATATAATTTATTTTTCACAATTGCATTTAATCACGTGATTGATTAACTGTTTAGTAATAAATTATTTAATCTATTTTTCATTTAATTTTTCAAAATCTAAATATGCACACAAATTAATCATGTCTAATCTAATCATTTTTTTTGTCATTGGAGCAAATCAAGATTTATTTATTAATTTCATTCAGTCATTTCGTTGATTTATTCATTTTCATTTATTAATTATTTAATCTGTTTTTCATTTAATTTTTTACAAATCTAAATATTAACACAAATTAATAATCTGTAAATTTTGTGAGGCTTTTTCTATCACTAGTGCAAATCAGGCTTGAAGTATCTGTTTTTTTGAAGTTGACATGCAATTAATTAGCCTGTTGTATTTTTAATTACGTTAAACCTTTTAATCACTTTAATAATATAATTTTTTTTTTCATTATTTTATTTTTTTTTAATCTTTCCAAAAATTTTGTTTTACATTTAATTTATTCATTTATTTTTCACGAATTGATTTATTAATTCCATTTAATCTTATTATTGATTAATTGATATTCATTTATTAATTCTTTATTTATTTAATCTATTTTTTATTTAATTTCTAAAAATACAAATAATAACACAAATTAATCATCTGTACATTTCTTGAGGCAGTTCATTGAAGCAATTCAATCTTGAAATAATTTGTAATTATTTTTTATTACTTTTTTTTAATCACTTTCCATTTCATTTTTTTTGTTTTAAATTTAATTTATTCATTTATTTATTTTCACTCAATTTTCATGTATTTACTTAATATTTAGACTTTAAAAATTAAATGAAAAAATAGATTAACACAAATGACTCGTCTAACTTTCTTGAGGCATTTTTTTTTTTCCATCACTGGAGCAAATCAAGTTTGAAGTGTATTTTATTTTAATTGACATGCAGTTAATTAATCAGCATATTGTAATTTAATTCAGTTAAACTTTTTAATCACTTGACTTATTATTCATTTTTTTGATTGTTTTATTTGATCATTTCATGTTTGAAATGTATTCATTTATTTTCCACTAATTAGTTTATAAATTGCATTTAATCATTTCATTGATTAATTATTTATTCAGTCTATTTAATTTATTTGTAAAAAATCTAAATATTAACACAAATGAGGCATTTTTTCTATCATTGGAGCAATTCAAGCTTGAAGTATTTTTTTTTTTTTTGCAAAATTGAAATGCGTTTAATTAATCAGTCTTATATTAATTCAGCTAACCTTTTTAATCACTAGTTTGTATTAATTTCGTACAGAACAGACTTTGTTTATTAAATTACAGAGTGACATTTGTTTTGAGGCAAGTTTGTGTTTTTCCTATTAAGCAAAGATCTAAGCAAACACGATTTCAAATAGTCGTTGGTGACGACTGGAAAGTTCCCTAAAAGCACTAGCCTTTGCTGTGTGAATTAGGTCTTATAAAGGTCTTGATTGGCATGTCATTGACAGTGGTGTAAACACAAAGTGACAGAACTAGAATGAGTACATAATCATTTAACAGCACAGTTACTTTCCTGCGCCCTCCACCTAGAGCAAACGTTCTCGCAGAATGGCTTGATTCATCCGCTCCTCGTTTCCTCCCGCCCATGTAAAAAAGGGGGGAAAAATGCCAGTAATTGTTAGCTATTTCACGTTGATTCTGGTACTTTTCTGATTGCGCTGTCCTCCCCGTTATGGGCCAGCGAGCACACAAGCGCCTTAGCTCACTTCATAGCAAAGAGCAACAAGCGTAGAAGTTGTTGGTGTAGGAACGGAGAAAGGCATCCACTATAAATATTTAATCCGCTACGACTGGCTCTGGATTTCAGCTTTGTCTTTCATTGGATTACGCATTTAAGACTTCAAAAGATTAATGGAACTGCAAATAGAAGAGGGCTTCTCATCTCCCCACCGCATCTCAAAGATAAATGGAAGAATTACCATACAAATATCTATTTCAAGACACTAGGCTTTGTTGAGCGTTTAGAACGATCAAAGGAGTATGTTTACAGATCGATGTGTTTTCATTCAGCGTCGAGAAAGCGAAATTGTATAATTTTGTTACTCTCAACTCAGCCACATTATTTGCTCTTTAAAACCAAGAGTATTGTATTATCCGTGCAGCGAGGAGGCCCGTTTGTTTGGACTCACTGTCAATTTAATTAGAAATCAGTGAAATAGCAGTTTGCGTTTAAGGAGATGATAGCTCTGTTTCTGCTCATTGATTTTGCATTATTGCTAAAGACATACCATGGTTCCACTCAACACTAGGGGTCTATTGGGAAAACCAGGTAAAAGGACTGCTGATGTATTTAAAATGATTTGCAAAAATCAATTGTTTTGTCTTGCATAAAATGCAAAGCATGAAGGCGTGTTGCCCCCGTGCTTCTACATCGATGGGCTTACTCAACACAAACTTTCTGCTAATGATATATATCAGCTTATAATGCAATTCGGGATCATTTCGCTTTGTCGGGCGAATGAATATCAATAATTAAGAGCTAGGACCATTTTAAAAGATACTGGAATTGGCGATAATTATTTCTCGCCCATGTATATCTTAGATCTAGTAAATCAATGCAAGATTAACGAGATGAAAACTGAATCCACCAAATGCTTTTTTTTTTATATCCCATTTCTATATGTATTTTTTAGGGCTGTCAGTTTAATGCGTAATTAATTATTTCTGAAAACATATCGTGATTTAAAATATTTTAACGCAGTTAACGCACAAGCCCCGCCCCCAGTCCTGTACATCATCTTATATTTCATGTAGTTGACTGTTGACAGATATGATGCAGGGCAACAACTCCACAAATGCAGTTATGCCCTAAAATTCAAGATATTGGTGCAAAAAGTTCCCTGTGTTTTTTCATATTTATAAATATATCACATATCACACAAGAGCAATATGACACGAGTGCTGATTTTGTCCTGAACTATCACAAGCTTTAATGTGATTTTATACAACGGTTCAGTAAATAAAAGTTGATATTGTGTTACTGTATATTTTAAACACAATATTATGTTTTTGCTCAATTTTGCAGAGAACATATTATCTTTGAAGCCATAGCAGAATTGTTGCACATCTTTGAGCAAAAATATATGAATCATTGATTCACACGATTCATTCAAAATTCATTCAAATTTTGAACAAATCGTGTGAACCAGTGATTCAAAAGCCCATTCATAAAGAGAGCCATTTACTTCATTTCTGAACGAATCAGCCATTTGAATGAATCAAATGAATAAATGAATGACTCATAAAGACATTTACCGCCACCTGCTGGCAGATTTAGTTTCTTTAGTTTCTGCATGAATCCGCATTTTGAACGAATCGTGTGAACCAATGATTCAAAAGCCCATTCATTAAGAGAGCCATTTACTTAATTTCTGAACGAATCAGCCATTTGAACGAATCGAATGAATAAATTAATAACTCATAAAGACATTTACCGCCACCTGCTGGCAGATTTAGTTTCTTATTTAGAGTATCATTTCATTAAAAAAAAATTATAAGAAGAGTAAAAATAAAATTTATTCTGTCATCATTTTGACAGAATCATCATTCTGACTCATGTCATTTCAAACCTTTCTTTTGTGGAACATGAAAGAAGGTATTTTGAAGACTGGTAACAAAGCTGTTTTGGTTAACAATGACTTTCATCGTCTGAACAAAAAATACTGAGATGTTTCTCAAATTCTCTTCTTTTATGTTCCATAGCCCAAAATGTTTATATTTAATAAATTCTATGTTGAATCAAATAAAAGCTACAATTTGTAATGTCTACTTGATACTTTTTCATTTAACACAAAAATAGCTTTAAATGATCTTTTGTGGGTATTTTCACAGTCAAATTTATTTTGCCATTAATTAGATGAATTAATCGACACATCATGTAATTAGATTAAAAATTGACTGACAGCCCTAGTATTTTTATAATATCAGTGCGGTCAGATCTGAATTGCACTAAACCATATCGCATTCTCAGGCATTTTCAGAAAAAAAAAAGTTTCATATACTCACCAGTGCTGATTTATACTCTTGCTTTGGCACTTGGCGAGTGTTAATTTCAGACCCAATGTCATGGCATTTGATTTTACCCACTGCTGTGCTGCCATGTGTTCTTAAACAAACATATGTCCAATTAACACAGGCGTTAAAATGACCAAACGCTGTGAATTAACTCTTCTTTTTTTGCACATCATTTGCATAACATGCATTCTGGAATGTTACAATGGCAATTACAACAATTAACATCTTGCCTAGATGTCAATTGCCCCACGCCGCAAGGCATGGCAATTATGTCTATGCTAATTAGACTTTATGCTTTTAGGGAACAATTAAATGATTTAGCATGCCTTCGTTATAAAGCTGGGGGATGTCACCACCCCTCCCTGAACAACTCGACACACTCCACTGCACATCTTGGCCTCTTGGCTTGTCCCTCCAGAAAACACGATGGACTTTGTGAAAGACAAGAGCAATTTCCATCTGATCTCAAGAGCCTCATTGGTATGACGGGCGCAAATGAAAGTGTGTGTTTATTAACACAGTGGCAGACCGTGCCGTCAGCGTGCCTATTGACGTTAGGATTTGACACTCCTAGCTCGGATTTGACGCTCCAGCTTGTGCCTCGGATCAAAATGACAAAATATTTGGAGTGTTTTGATGTACTTAACATTGTTGTTGTTATTGAAGTTTGTGTTTGTGTGTCTCTTGTGTTTGGGTTAATTGCGTTGATTTCATATGATTTCATCATAATCAACCACTTGCATTTTAACTTGCTGTAAGAATGTCTTATCCTCATGTTTACAAAACGATATTGTCTTAAATCCCAAAAATCGATTAGTCTAGCCTGCTTTCAGTTAATGAATAGAATATAGTGCCGCCTCCCATCCAATAAATCGCAATAAGCTTTGTGCTGTGTTACTTTTGATATGAAACAAAGTCTCAGATTTCATATTCTGTCCATTTTAATACAATATTCAAAGAATAAATACCGTTTGGCACTGTTTAATATGGAGTGACAGATCACTGTAGTGCCTCAGTTCAAGAGAAAAGGAAGTGGAAAGCACAGCTTATTGAAATCCATATCCTGTCTTGTAATCGCTCAATCAGTGTTTCAACCATGGAAAGACGTCAGTATAAGCTTGTAAACAATATGTTACGTAACGTTGAGAAAAGCAAGAAAAATGAGAGGAGCATTTTGCTAAATATATGCGCCATATAACACATTTATTATAACTTTTTACTTAACTGTTCTTAAATATTTAAAGTTTGAATAAATCCATCAAGTTTTTATGACAGCTTCCATTTAAATGTCTATATGTCAAAAAACGAATCTGAGTAGAAATATAATTATGTAATTGTAACTTTAATATTACAAAAACACATTAATATTATAAAAACTTTGTGTAATTTGTGTTTGTATTTAAATAACCTAATTTTAACCTTCAATACTGTATATTTTACAGCATTAGTTGAGATTTTTTTTTAAATTAATTAACTAAAAGTTAATTAGAGAAATTCGAACAGTATGAGACATTAGTATTCATTTCGAAATTACATTTAACAATGTTATGTATTATGCAGTATATATTAACAGTATGTTTTTAAAGATTGTGAGCGTTAGATGATGGAAAATGTAATTTCAATGTAAAAACAAGGGAAATATTAAATGTTAAATATGCAAATGCTAAATATTTCATATTAAATGTTAAATATTTAATATTGACTATTACTGATAATTTAAATCTCTAGTCAAGTCAAGTCAATACTGGCAAATGAAAGATATAGTAGCATCCCAAATATTTTCATACCTTGGTTGCTTGTAGTTAGGGCTGGGCGATTATGGTAAAAAAAATTTAAATCTCTCTTTTTTTTTTTTCCCATTTATTTATTTATTTATTTATTTTTTTTTTAGCAATTTTATTTTTTTAACTAGTCACCTTGAAAATGTAACTACAACATGACTCAGGTAACTTTTTCTTTATTAGCTCTAAAGAAAATTCTATTCCAAGTGCACCACACATGAAGTTGTCAACATGATGTAAATGCACATATCACTTGTCAAATATCTTTGTGGAAAAGATGCATGAACTACAACTACATATTGTACAAATTTGTCGTAAACATATTATATGTAAAGAAATAATGCGAGGAAAACGCTTTAAAAACAATCTCAAGGTAAGTCAAGGTAATTCAAATTCAAAATGACTGAAGGTAAAACACCAGTAGACTATTATTAACCATAAATGTTCTGTAAAAACAACGAACAGCAGCTTTCAACCTGTCATCATGAAGCAAACATGAAATATCAGACATCAAATAGTAGTACAGGTTTTTTTTATTCGGTTGTGCTGCTTTTCCATAGTTTTTTCTATGTAAACATTGACGCGTTTGACTGTTGCAAACGCGTCTCAAATGAAATGCGTTCTAAAAAGTGGCACCCAATTAAAAGTTGCATGTTTCTTGCATGTTTTTCTTATTCCACTTCCCACGTCGCATCTTCGTCAGCACAAAAAACGTGAATGGCGTCTAATAGAGTTGTCAAAAGGTACCGGGTTTGGTACTTTCGGTACTAAAATTTTAAAAACGTCCATTTCCTTCTCACATTTGAGCGCTATTGAGCCGATTTTTAAACATCGCTGATTGGTCAGTACCGAACCCGGTACCTTTTGACAACCCTAGCGCGTCACACGTGAGCGGATAATCACATGTGCCAACACGCGGTTGGATCGTTCTTTTCTCTTAGTCTTTTTAGTTTTTATTGGCATATTGTCAAAAGTGTCTAATTCTAACGTTTGCGAGTCAAAATTTGCGATTCCTCGACTTCTTAAAAATAATAAACTTGTGGCAAAACATTAAATTCGTATTAATCAATAAAATCACCCAATCCTACTTGTTTTTCCTAAGGTGCTATCAGTTAATTTTTGACAAAAAATCAGGTCAATAGCTCTGTATTTTTATGCCATTTATGTCTATTGCATATCAAATTTGGCATCCGTAACACTACATTTAAATTGCAGCTTGAAAAGCCGCCTCCAGAGCTGCGCCGATAAGCTCAGCAAAAGGTTTGCCATCCTGAGAGTCCTGCTTGTAAGTTGAACAACATAATTCTATGTAATCTACCTCAATAAAATCCATAGACATCGTAAAAACATTACAGCACATGTGGCGCTGGCCTCGGACCTCTGGAAAAAAAGGTCTTGTTTTGGCAAATTTGTGAGTGTTGCTACCATTTACGCTGATCGATACCCACATGTCCCTGTATTGATCCTCACATCTGTGAGGGAACTTGAGAGAATGGATCTGTTTGAGTTTTCATTTAGACCACACATCGGGATCAAGAGAGATCAGCACTAAAGAGACTAGTGAAGGTCTCTCTCTGTAATGCCATATTGGACATGACAGTAGAAGAAAAGGAAGATAGAAACGGTCGGGTTTATTTATATTCTCAACAGCCCGGTTTATGCATCACGCAAAAGGGCCATCGCGCTGTCGAGTGCGATAACAGTTATTGCAATTTATGTCAGCACATCAGGCGTGACCGATGGTGTTTACGTTAATTAGCTTAATTGCCAATGTAAATATTTAACTAGTAATTAAAAGCATCCTCAGTCTATGATTACATCATAGTCCACAATGCACTCAAACTGCCATCCCGTACCATCAGTCTTGATTTGTCACAGGCCATTTGAAAGCGGTTTGGATTACATCAGGCTTCATTACAGAGCCCCCGAAGACATTATGGAAACAATCCTTACCACATAATTTCTCTTAATTACTCAATGTCAGATTGAGCATATTCAAGACCAATCAGTCCTCTCATTTAGCGCAAATGTGTGTTCGTATGTTTTTTTTGGGGGGAGTCCTGGAGGGCCCTTTTTCACACCCCCATCCCTCCCGTCACACTGACCTCCCAGAATGCCTAGAGCTTCCTCATTAATCTCTACATGACAGCCTTTGACCATCTGACTGTGCGTGTGACTTCTGCGGAACAAAATCTCTGGCCGACAGACGATGATGGGACTATTCCCAAGTTTCTTTCTCGCTTCGAAGCGGCACCCTTTTAAATTGACTGACATTATTACCATGTCAGGGTGTCACTCGCGTGCTACCTGGACGGAACCAATTAAAATAGAGGTTTTTGTGTTTTCTCTATTCGTATTTAGGTTCTTAATGAATTGTTTTGGAGGTTTGGGTTCATGTTTAGTCTGAATGAGGTGAATGTTTATTTGTGTGCGTCTGATTTTGCGTGAGATGTTTGAAGAAAATCTAAACACACCTGTCCTCCCTCTTGTGTTTTTTATTACTTCTTCCCTGGCCTCTGATCCTCTCGCAATGTTTTAATCATGATGCCGCTTGTTTGTAATTATAAACACCTACGAGCTACATATATGAAAAACTGTTTGATGGAATTTGAGCCTATGGGTATCTCTCGTTTGCTTTGAAAACGGGGCCCCTCAACATCAAAAGCCGGTCCTCTTTTGAGGTGTCCATGTTGCTGTTTGCATATACCTTTAAGGCCTTGAGTTTTGAACAGCAAGGTCAACATTTGTTGTTGATGCATGGAGCCAAAACAGGCCTCTGAGGCCAGAGGAGAGAGGATTACAACTCTCATCTGCCCATCCCCTTTTAAAAGCATAGACATTAAAATGCACCCAGAACATCTGAAGACTTTAACCTTAGAGAATTAACGGCTTTAAAAAGCTTTTTCCAATCGGAAACTAATCAAGTTACGATGTTTGATGTTATGGTGTTTATTTCATGAATTTATTTTATCATAATAAATGAAGAGCTTATGGAAATATTTTAAAATTAAGTATATTATTAATAACTTTAAAGCTTTTCCAGTAGACAAGTTTCTAACTATAAGTGTTATTGCTGTTTATTTGCTGTTAATTTTTAAAATTATTATATTACTACATATCAGAACAATTAATAAATTAATGACATATTAAAATACCTTTTGTTTATTTGTTTACTTACTTATTAACTATGTATTTTATAAGATTTTCCAATTAGAAACAAACATTTTTAATACTAATAATATAATATAATATAATTAGAGCTGTCAGTTTAACACGTTAACTTAATTACTTATAAATAACGCAATTAAAATATTTTAATGCAATTAATGCGCTGGCCCCACCCCCAGACCTGTACATCATCTTATATTTCATATAGTTGACTGTTGACAAATATGATGCAGCATCAATTCCATAAATGCAGTTATACCCTAAATTCAAGATACTGGTGCAAAAAAAAATGCCCCTGTGTGTATTTTGTCCCATATTTATACTGTATACATCACATATCACACAATATTACACAATATCACATGGGCAGCAAGAACAATATGACTCGAGGACTGATTTTGTTCCGATCTATCACAAGCTTAAATGTGATTTTATACAACAGTTCAGTAAATAAGTTGATATTGTTATATTTTAAACACAATATTATGTTTTTGCTCAACTTTGCAGAGAACATTACCTTTGAAGCCAAAGCAGAAGTGTTGCGCATCTCCAAGCAACACAGCGGGGTTTAGTTTCTGAATAAATCGCGTTGAAAAATGAAAAATGCGTTTTGAATGAATCTTGTGCATCAATGACTCAAAAGCCCATTTAGAAACAGAGCCATTTACTTTATTCCTGAATGAATCAGCCGTTTGAAGGAATCAAATGAATGAATGAATGACTCATAAAGACATTTACTGCCACCTGCTGGCAGATTTTGTTTGTTTTGTTTGTTTTCTTATGTTGTTTCAAACCTTTCTTTTGTTAAACATAAAAGAAGGTAATTCTAATTGGTAACAAAGCTGTTTTGGTTACCGTTGACTTTCACTGTATAAACAAAAAAAATACTGATGTTTTTCAAATTATCTTCTTTTGTGTTCGATAGTTTACGTTAAGCTCTTGCAGCCTAAATGTCTGTGTAATAAATTATGTTGAATCAAATAAAATATTTCTAAAGCTACAATTTGTAATGACTATACTTTCTCATTTAACACAAAAATAGCTTTAAATAACTTTTTGTGGCTGTTTTCACAGTCAAATTTATAAAACATGATGTAATTAATTAGATTAAAAATGTTAATTGACTGACAATTACACATTATATTATAATATAATATTATATAATACAACGGTCTTACAATATTTAAAAAACAAAAACAAAAACAACCCATAATAAATGAATGGTAGCTTATTCTTACTGTCATAGTGGAATACTTGGTCAGCAAGAGTAATATTTTGTTTGAGTGGATAAAATAAACAACAACAGTGGACTTCAACAGATGCCAAAAATATGACCAACATTGTCTCTTATGAAGGATTAGGAGCTCAGATTTAATCAAGTAAATAGATCTCAGGACCTTCATATAAAAAACGCATCCTGGTGCTTTACTTCAAATTAGATACGTTTACAGCTGCACATACTGTCATCACAAGATTGAAATCCATCAATTTACAAAGTAAATACTGTACTTTGTCTAAGTGTTCATTGCCAGAGACCAGAAATGTGACCTGCCGAACTACTAACCTCATTCACATTGTGTGAAATAGAGATTTAAAAACATCAGACTCTGAGATCATTTTAATGTAATAGAATAAAAATATTGCAGAACATTTTTCCCTCAGTAAACAATCGCCTAGCGGACTCCTATGGCTTGAGTGAGCTAAAAAATTTTCTGTTTTGCGTGTTTCTTATTTAATATAACTTATAATGAACAAAATCTTTATTTAACTATTGAACTCTTAGTATCTTGTGTTTGTTTCCTTTTGTAATGATTTGAGATGTTTCCATACATTTGAAGAATAATAACTTTTGGGTGTTTGTATCACAATCAATATTACAAATTTGCTTATTTATGACCTTGGACTACAAAACCAGTCATAAGGAAGCATGAGGGAAAATTTGTAGCAATAGCCAAAATTACATGGGTCAAAATGATTTTTCTTTTATGCCAAAAATCACTAGGATATTAAGACAATGTATAATGAAGATAGTTTTTGAATTTCCTCCCGTAAATATATCATAACTTAATTTTTGATTAATCAATTAAAAAAAAATTGACCCTCATGACTGGTTTTGTGATTCAGGGTTTGTCACATTTGATTATTGACCTAGAAAATGTGCAGAATTTTACATTTATTTTCATTTTAAATCATACTCTTTCTATTTAAAATTTTTGGACCCCACTATACAGCATTTTTTTCATTTGTTCTGGTATACACGCATTTGATCATACAATTCCGTTAATCAAATGACAGGAATGAGAAACGGGTTTTGATTATATTTTAGTACCATTGCCCACCCTTTTGCTTTATTGAGCAAACTGTATATGTGAGATTAAGAGTTGCAAGTAGTCTAGTACCCAGTGCACCTTTGATTTCAAAAGGGAAAAAAAGACTGACATGCTTCAGGTAGTGTGAATGCTAAAATGGATTTCTTTGACAGTGACCTTGGTTGCATTTCAAAGCACTTGAATGGTGAAAATATGCATTTTTGGCCAAGCTGAAACTTCTCGGTGTCTCTTGAGTAATTTCCATTCACCTATAAACACGCACTCCTGTTCTGGTAAACAAGATTCACTGTACGAAAAAAAAAAAGAAGTGAGACTTACTTGATAGTCATAAAGGATTTTTTCATTTCAATGAGTAAAGATCAAAGCCGTGCTGTATTTCTGAAGTAGCACATAGCCTGAAGCACTGAAGCATATATTCACAACAAATCTCGTTGCTCGTGCAAGGTATTACTTTAATTTTACTGCTTTGATTGAAGGGAGGGGAGCGATATAGATATCACACATCTTCTGTAACCTTATTTGCTATCAAAATATATAATGTACCACCTGCTCCTTATTTTTTTTTTACTTCAAAATCAGTTTTGCATCAAAATGAAAAATAATTTTCCTTCATCTATAATCCTCTCTAATAGTCAACCAGCAGTTTTAATCTTTAGATGCATTTTAAATCCAAGCTGTAATGTCTTAACTCTTTCACAAGGTCAAATATCTTTGCAAATAGAGCTTAAGCTTTGTTTTATATGAACAAAGTACATGATTAATACTGAAGAATTAATCATGCACTATTCATATACAGCAGATTGGGTAGTGATGAGGATTAGATTGATAGTTCCTGGCCTACTTTTTCATATGACATAAATTGACAGTGCAGTTTAGCAAAGTACAGCTAAAAAGAAACTTAACTCTTTGTGTAATGTGTCTGCCTGGCCAGAGGTTGAGAAATGAATATCAGTAACACTTTAAATTACAGTATTAGTTGCATGTAAATAATGTGAAACTGTATGAAAGTGTTTTTTCTTACTGTAGGTAAGACTTGGCGTATGAGGAATACAGTGCAAAAAAATATTTTTTAAAGATGTAAATAAAACAAAAATAATTGCAGTATGATTTACAAGAAAATATTTCAGTCTGTTACTCACCATGTTGTATTATTTGTGAAATGCACCAGCAATTTCTAAATAATAAAAAAAAAAACTTTTCCCCCAGTGTTTTACTGCAAATATTATCTGATGTAAAAAAAAAATGTCATTATTACATATTACACAAAATACTTTATTATTAATTTATGTATAACTTTAAAAGCTTTTTTAATAAAAAACGAATCAAGTTTTGTTTTGTTTAATCTATTTTTTTTTTTTTTTACAAATCTCAAACAATTTATAAGTTAATAGCATATGGAAATACTTTTATTTTATTGATAAAAATCAGAAACTAATTGTTTTGTTAAATTATAGGGATGTCAAACGATTAATCACGATTAATCGCATACAAAATAAAAGTTTGAGTTTGCCTAATATATGTGTTTGTGTGCTGTGTGTAATTATTATGTGTATGTATAAATACACACAAATTAATGTATATGTTTAAGGGAAATATGTTATTTATGTACAAAATGTTTTTATTTTTATATAATATAAATTCTATAAAAATTATAAAAAAAACATACTTGTAAATATTTCTTAAATATATACATAAATATGACCCTTGACCACAAAACCAGTCTTAAGTCGCTGGGGTATATTTGTAGCAATAGCCAAAAACACATTGATTAATTTTTGTTTTATGCCAAAAATCATTAGGATATTAAGATCATGTTCCATGAAGATATTTTGTAAAATTTCTACTGTAAATATATAAAAACTTTTTATAATTTTTGATTAATACGCATTGTTAAGAACTTTTAGACAACTTATTTTTTTTTTTTTTTTTTTTTTTTGCACCTTCAGATTCCAGATTTTCAAATATTGTCCTAACAAACCATACATCATTGGAAAGATTATTTATTCAGCTNCCAAAAATCATTAGGATATTAAGATCATGTTCCATGAAGATATTTTGTAAAATTTCTACTGTAAATATATAAAAACTTTTTATAATTTTTGATTAATAATACGCATTGTTAAGAACTTTTAGACAACTTATTTTTTTTTTTTTTTTTTTTTTTTTGCACCTTCAGATTCCAGATTTTCAAATATTGTCCTAACAAACCATACATCATTGGAAAGATTATTTATTCAGCTTTTAGATGATGTATAAATCTCAATTTGGAAAAATTGACCCTTATGACTTATTTCTGTGGTCCAGGGTCACAGATGTGTTTGTATTTATACAGTATATACATAATAATTACACACAGTACACACACATATATTAGGCAAACTCAGACTTTTATTTTGTATGCGATTAATCGTGATTAATCATTTGACAGCCCTATTAAATTGATGTTTTTTATTCACTTTAAATTCTTTTACACAGAAACTAAGTTGTATGTTTTATATTTTTTTTGTATATACTTTATTATTTGTTTCATCACCATTTTTTTTCAGTGAACAGCTTCGTTTATGTAGACAAACACGTGTTCATAGAATTGAGAGCTGTACAAGATCCAATATATGCAAATTTATACCGCGATCATTGTGCGTTTTGCGTGCTGTGACAAAAGTCGCGGATGTTTTGACGCAAATATTATCTGATGTATATGTATTTCAGTGAAGTGTACACAGTGTGGTTTCTGCGGATGGCCCGCGTGTCTTCAGCAGCGGCAGAATCCTCAGAGGAACTGGCCTGACTCATCTGCGTCTGTGACAGGTAAGAAAAGAAACCAAACAACTCACAGTAAGACAAGCAGAGAGCTGCCCTGCACAATGCGCCCTATATATTTTTTTTCCTTTCTTTTTCGCGGTGACTAGATATTCATTTTCACACCTCACTTCTCCATATTTATGATTGCCCATGAGAACATTTTTTATTTATGCTGACTTCTTTCATAAACTGGACAGCGGTTTCTTTTTTTCTCCATGTGTGTCAAAACAATCTCTGATTTATAATTTATGTGATTTATGATCGCTATAAGCTATCAAGAAGTGTCAAAAGAAAAGTTTTTTCGAGTACAAAGTGAAATCAAATAGGCGCTTTATAATTCACAGTCTGACTTATTAATTAGTCTGTGCGACTGAATGGCCGATGTTTTATTTTAACTCGGAGAGAGTGTTTTTGTATGCCGGCAGATTTGGAATTCATATCCACATAAATGTGTATAAAAAATCTTTTTAGAGAGAGCTTTTGCCTTTAGGGGTTTCTACCTGAATCCTTAATGCGGTGTGTAGTTATGTTATGTTATATAATCTTTGCAGTCTATTCCATGAGCACCGAGTGCCTAGAGAGAGTAAAAGAGAGTTAGAGATTTGAGTACATGTTCAGTTGTCTGTTTATCATGTCACCTGACCTGCACTTTGAGCATCTTTCACCTTCACTTCCAAATGCGACGTGGACTTTCATAGACGGCGTTCGGGCTTCTGTGGGTGGAATGTTTTGTACCGTGTTTTGTGTAAATGTCTTTAAGGCCTTGCGCTAATGTTAACGCACCGTGGCACTTGACTGTCATTTTCTGACAACGATACAGTAATGCATCAGTGTGATCTTTTTGGCAGTGGAACGAATTTAAAACACAACATTAAGAGAAAACCTCCAACCGGTGCGTTTTCCCTTTTTTTTCTGTTTGCACATGATTGGTGATTTGTTAGCCGGTTTGTGCAGCTATTATCATAAAGTATGTCAAAATATTTGAACCGTGCCACTGACAAATGGAACTCACTGTACTTTTTATGTAAAGCGCTAGTGGTTTTCACTTACTGTGAGTTTCACCCTATGAGGCCGAGTCAAATTGACTTTCATGTCTGCATTGATTGTAGATATTACACAATGCAAATACGCGTCTAAACCTGGCTATTTGGCATAATTGAGGCTGTTTAACAATGCGTTGTGTTCTGCCGAACAGCCCACCTTTCTAGATCCTTCCTGCTGCATTTAATGCTAAAACATATTGGCAACTGACATTTGTGGACTCCATTAAAAGAGTGACAATTACTTAAGAAAAAAATCCTGCTCTCGCCCGGATGTTTGCATTTGATTGTGCTGATAAGCTGCAAATGTGGGTGTTTTGAGTGCTCGGTTTGAATTTCATGTAAAGTGCAGAGCTGTGTTTATTTCGGATAAAATGAATTGATTAGTTGTGGTGAATTATGTTTCTTATCAGCGTTTTGTTAGCAGGTGATGTAGTTTAGATGACTGTCAGACCTTTTCTTTCTCCACAATCCCTGTAAAATGTATAATTCGCTACCTAATGTTCCCTTATATGCATTCAAAAAAACCAAAAAAAAAAAAAACCAACCTAAATTGGGAAAACCTTTCCAAACAATTAAATTAAGCCTTTTAACCAAACTATTTGTCTAGATTTGCTATAGTGTTATTGTTCAAATTAATTTTAATTTGATCTATTAAATGCAAATAAAAAGAAGTTTAGTAGATTTGCTATAGTGTTATTGTTCAAATTAATTTTAATTTTATCTATTAAATGCAAGTAAAAGGAAGTTTAGTAGATTTGCTAAAGTGTTATATTGTTAAAATTAATTTTAATTTGATCTATTGAATGCAAATAAAAGGAAGTTTAGTAGATTTGCTATAGTGTTATTGTTCAAGTTAATTTTAATTTTAGCTATGAAATGCAAATAAAAGGAAGTTTAAGGCCTAGCTTTGAAATGGCTGTTTTTGGAGCACCTAAGCAAGGTACGGTCGTGTCCAAAAATTGTCAAGACGCTTGTGCTTTTGCTTGTCTTTTGGCTCGGAGAAGAATATTACTTGAATGGAAATCAACCACCTTTAGTCTCACTCTGGCTTAGGGATGTGATGTTGTTTTTGAAACTGAATAAAATTCATTTAAATATTTTCTTAGAGGATCCACCAAACGTTTTTATTCAGCATGGACTTTTTTTTTTATTCAGTGATCTCATATTTTGAAAAGGGCATAACTCTTCCCCCAAACCAAAATTGTGAAATTAAAAGGCCTGTGTACATTGGGCTAAAATTATGTCAAGTATTCCCTTTATATTTTTGTGATATTTTTATTTTGTTTTTGCATTTTGAAACTTGTTTTTATATATTAAGATTTTTTTTTGTTCTACGGGGTGGGTTGTGTGAAAGGGGTAAAAAAAAATTTGTAAAATCAGGAGGAGCATTGTTAACTCTTTTTAGTGCTGGGCAACGATTAATTGCAGTTAATCGGATCCAAAATAAAAGTTTTTGTGTACGTAATTTGTGTGTACTGTGTATATTTATAATGTATATATAAATACACACACATGCATGTATATGTTAAAGAAAATGTTGTTTATATATTAAATATATTTGTATAGAATATACATTATGTGAATATAAATATGTGTAAGTACATGTAAATGTAAATTATTTCAAAATATATATATTGTATGTGTGTGTCTTTATATATACATAATAAATATACGCAGTACACACACATATATATTATATAAACAAAGTTTTATTTTGGATGCGATTAATCACGATTAATCGTTTCCCAGCGCTACTCTTTTTGTAATATGTCACTCCGTTCTTCCTTAACGTAAAAAAAAACTATATATATAGGTTTTTTTTTTCAGTATACTAAATAAAAATGTTGTCTTTGTATATTAAGTTAAATTAAACTACACAGACAAATTAATTTATATTTAAAATACTTATTGCGTTAATTTTCTTGTGTGTCTCTGTTAGTCTGCGTTTCCAAAAAATAATGATAAAAAAAAGAATGCAAATTGATTTAAGTAACTGATTTTGCAAATTTAAATTTATTGCATACAGTACAATGCAAACAAGTTATAAAACTGTTTAATGTACAATCAAATTAATTAAACAACGCAACAAAACCTAATTTTTGAATCTGAAAATGCATGAAAGGTCTGAAATGAGTCATTTTAAAATGGTAATATTCTATGCTATTAAACTGAAAATGGAGATGCTTGTTTGAATCCATAGAGAACTGAAGTGGATCATGTTGTGAGCTCTGTTTTAATGGACCTGAACTCATTCCAATTCTAGTCAAAGCCCTCAGACTTCTCAAGCTGCTCTAAGATGATGTAGTCCAAGGTCTTCAGAGATCGACTCATTAGTTTAGCCCGGCGTAGTCAGGCTGCTTGGTCTGCAGCGTTCAGTCATGGAACTAGGGCAAATGTTGTGAATCATAACATCTGTCAATCAAACTACTCTAATGAGTCAGATTTGTTGATGAAATTTGATTGTCACTGGGGGGTGGGTTCAACTATGAGAGGTTTTCTCAGGACATTTATTTTTTAGAAGAAGCAAACCTTGATCAGGCCTCATTGGAGCAATAATATCAAATTTTGAGAAACATCTCATGACAGACCGAATCATGCATGTTTCTTCGTATTGGAATAATTGTGCATTTGTTTAATCTGAACCTCTGTTGCTTTATTAAAAAGATTGATATTTGTTTCTTTGAAAAACATTTTGGCTAACTCTGAGGTTTCCTTGAGATCGATGAATATTTTCTTTCATACACCCGTTGATACTACCCAATACACAGTCGTGATTGTTAATTTGACAAAGTAGCTCAGCAAGAGGTATTGTAGTCTAGACCGCATTGTTTTCATATGATTAAACCGTGCACCATTGAAGCCTTACGTCATTCGTGGCATTGTGGTATATTCTCACTAGTACCTCTAAATGAATGTCAACTTGTTTTACTTCTGCTGCAGCCGATCGATACTTCATTAGGCTGAATTGTCTTGTGTCCATGCAACCTTGAAGCTGTGGCTTAATTACCTCCAGTATTATGCAGGGGGCTCTGGATGTGAGGCAGGCTCAGCTGTGTCCCCCTCCAACAAAGCCTCTTGGCTTCCTAAAGGTTGGGCTCGGGGTGGGGGCGTAAGGGGGGGGCGGGGATGCGAAGAGGAGGAGGAGGTGGAGATATGAGCCATAGATGCAGCGAAGCTCAGGGGGCTGCCATTCTTTCAAGTCGCCTGGCCGTTTTATTCATTCCAAATGGACGATTGAAATGAGGGGAGATGAACATTCGGAAATGTCACCAAGCTTAGGGTTTGATGGTCTGGCTGTGTGTATTGTGCAGAGTGCAAATCTAATTCCCCGTCTGTCCACCGAAAGGTTCGGGCTTCGCGGAAGGCAAAGAAGAGGAGAGCGGAGGGGAGAGGAAAAAAATGGAGAAAGCAAAAGGGAAGCATTGATAAATTTGATTTCCACGCACATGCTAGATGCAGTTAGGCAAATTTGGATAATTTAGAATTAATGGCTATCAATGTATCATTCATCTGTAGGCAGAAAAGCCGGTGGAGGAGGGGGACTGGGAGTGCAGTCAAATGGCAATCATGACAAATGACATCCCCTGTCTGAGAGCCACTTCTCCTCACTGGGCTGATTTGTCATCTCCACTTTTGACATTTTTCATCCTAGTATCAAATCACAATGACAGTCTGATATTTTCTAATTCTCTGTAGCCAGGAGCGCACCAAAATAATGCCTTATATATGCCTTTGCTCCTCTTGGCTGGAAAAAACTGCAGAAAACCCATATCAGACCTGTCCTTTAAGTATAGCGTGTATGTTGCAAGCAAAATACACAAGAACCACATTATCAATCGTAGCCTTATTAGTAGAATGTCGTTTTTTAGTCAAAAAGATTGGTAATTTTATATATATATATATATATATATATATATATGTATATATATGTGTGTGTGTATATATA
>JAHKKF010523379.1:22628-49157 GCA_019740295.1 Labeo calbasu | reverse complement strand
AGTCTCTTATTCTCACTAAAGCTGCATTTATTTGATCAGAGATACAGTAGAACAGCAATATTTAAAAATATTTTTTTAGTAAAATTATTTAAAACAATTGTTTTCTGTTTGAATATGTTTTTTAAAAAAAAAAAAGTTGCAAAGTTGAATTTACATCAGTCACATGATTCTTTATAAATCATTTGAATATGCTAATTTGCTGCTCAATAGATATTTCTTATTATTATCAGTGTTAAAAACAGTTGTGCTGCTTAATATTTTTGTGGACACCGTGACACGTTTTTAATAATTCTTTGATATGAATAAAAACATTTATTTAAAATAGAAATCAGCAGTAAATGCCTTTACTGCCGTCACATTTGGTGAGTTTTATGCATCTTTGTAAAATAAAATAAACAAAATAAAATAAAATAAAATAAATTAAAATAAAATAGCCCCATGCTTTTGAACAGTATAATAAATAATTGTGCATTTTGTCTACTAATTTGCGTATTTTAAGTATATTTGTTTATATCCACTAACAAATATACATACTATAATAAAATGTATGCAATGTAAATTAATGCTAGCAAAATAATTAGAATACTTATTTTTAAATCTGACATTTTCAGATCGGACATACTATAAAATAAATGTTACATATTTAAAATACACTAAAATATTTTAAGCACAAATGTGCAATTTAATGTTTTTGTTTTGGTTTGGTTTTTCATTGGTCACCTGCATCTGTATCAGTTTTTAAACAAGCGATATTAAAGTTCAGTATTGAATTTATGATAATCTACATACAACCTGTTTAAAGATCTTTAAATATAGAGCAGGCTGTTTTGTTTTACAACAGGGCAGTGAAATATCTCAGCGCGCTGACAGCAGCTCGGTTCACAAACGACTAATCAAGCCGCCTTCCTTCTTTGAAAATGAAAGGACACTTATCTGATGTCAGGTTTGTTACTGCCCAAGGACTGAGATCATTTCTCTTTCAGCACACAAACGCTGGGTGACGAGAATCAATCAAACGCTGATTCACCGAATTGGCCAACACGGAGGAGAGGAAAAATTCACGGGAGCCAAGTGTGTCATCTGTTGCCAGAGTCTGTATGCGTGATGACAATGCTGTGCTGGATTCTGGTCCAGAACACTGGGTCTGTACTACTACAGCTGCTTGATTATAATGATATTCTGACCCCTGCTGATTCTAGAGGATCCACAATCCCTCTGATCAGTAAGTTGCCTCGGGCTTATCAGCTCTCAGCATGAGGAGGCTGCTGTCCCGAACATAAATATTAGATTTGAAAAATATAGGGCGAATATGAATCTAACACAGAGCAAATAGAAAATACTGTTCATGACGTTGTTATTGTTTTTGTGATTATCTGTATGTTGTTATATGTATTGTAATGAAAGATGAAAGATGTGTACTGCTTTCAAAACTATGCATTACTCTGATTATAATGAGTGGCAAAAATGATTGTCTTGTGGAAACGACTAACAGTGTGTTGAACGGTTATAATGAGTGACAAAAATAATTGTCTTGACATAAAGCACAACATTGTGTTGAAGGCTAAGTAGACTGCAAAAAAAAAAACACTTGAGGTGCAAACATGCACCACACATACACAGACCCGGAGGCACACACACACCACTGAGAAGCTCAGCTCAGCTCCAGAGTTGCAGATTTGAAAAATAAAGCTCCTCAGCAGTCGGCAGGTGTTTGAACATCAAGCCCTGCTCACGTTTGGCCTGCTGTGTTGGGTTGGAGAGAAACCCGCTCTGACTGCAAAGACGAGAGATGCAAGCAGGCAGGAGGAATAAACACTAGTGAATGGAAGGTGAAGTGACCTATTTCTGCATGTGATGGCAGGGGTGTCTACATAAAAACAGCAAAACAAAGCTTCTTGTCTTAAGGCTAAACGGAATTACAAGTCTGATAAGATGCTTTGTATGTTCATTCTTTCATTCTGTTTCATGTACCGCAGCACAGTATTATGATACTAAATACATCTGTTGGAAATATTTGTTTTATAATAAAAAAAGTCAAAATCTGTAAATGGCTTCGTGTGATGATTTACTAACATTGTTTAGACACATCTTAAGCTCAAGCTGGCACTGATTTAAATAAAGCAGGATTTTATTTTTTTTTTTTTGCATAAATCTCACCAACATTTTATTACATTTCTGAATACCAAAATATCTATAGCTGACTTTCTATGGCTCTTAAAGATAAAATCTATAAAAAATAACAGAACTAGTTAATCTGAATTATAACAGGATAACTTACTCACAAATAAAGGTTCTTTGAAGAGCTTTTAACATCCGTGGACTCTTTCCATTTCACAAGATTCTTTACAGTGTGAAAATGTTCTTTAGATTATTAAAAGATAGAAAAAGTCGTTCTTTTAAGAACTGTTCACTGAAAGTTATTATTTGGAGAACCCAAAATGGCTCTTGCTGTGAAAACCCCTTCCTGAAACCTTATTTTTAAGTGTGTTGAATATTGCAAAATACCACAGCTCAGGGACATGGTAACTTGGAGTCATCAGACTTTGAACCTCAGGGTTACTGAGAAAAGAATGAGGGGGAGGAGCCAGTGACATCATTTTGATAAGCCACGCCCCTCACTGTGAGACTGGCTCAAAACATTTAACCCCACATTCCACTCTGAAGTGAGTTTTTCATCTTTGTGTGACCACATAAGGTATTTTTAGTATGTAATTTGACCCAAGCCATATCAGTACGCAGTAAGATTATACAAAAATCGTGCAAATTATGACAATATTCAGAGCTGAAAAATGTCAATATAATAATATTGTTATATGTAATAATGTATCATGTACATTTTAAAATATTATGTCCATACTGGATTGTATACCCTAGTAAAAAATTAAGAGATTTAA
Organism: Labeo calbasu; assembly: GCA_019740295.1. Classification (NCBI taxonomy): domain Eukaryota; kingdom Metazoa; phylum Chordata; class Actinopteri; order Cypriniformes; family Cyprinidae; genus Labeo; species Labeo calbasu. The sequence goes on along the minus strand of JAHKKF010523379.1, from coordinate 46,263 downwards.
TATGCATTTATTTAATACTAAGTATAGTTCAAGTCTGTTAACATATTTACTGACATATTGCTCAAGACTTATTGATATAAAAATTGTAATTAAACTTTATTTGGAGTACTGCTTGTTACACATTTCTTAATATTAAGCCCGAAATCTGTTGATCTGTTTAAATAATATCGGTTTTTAAAGTGTACTTGCAATAGTTCCACTTTAAATCAAATATACTTAAGTATATCTTTAGTTGGACTTCAGCACTACTTCCGAACAATTAAAGTGCATCAGGTACAAAATTAGTTGTTCCAATTTAGCAGACTTTAAATATACCAGTTAAGTGTACTAAAATTACAACTGCAGAGTATTTTACATAATACAGTACATAATATGTAAATGTATTTAAAGTATACTTAGCATGAGTATATATATAATGTATATATATATAAATGTGTATATATATATATATATATATGTAAATATGTAAATTATTACTGATTAATTATTAGAGATATATTGTATAGATAGATAGATAGCATTATTTATACTATTTAGATATTGTGGTAACACTTTATAATGAGGTTCATTAGTTAACATTAGTTAACTATTTTAGTTATATACCACATAAATAATAAATATACCAATTAAGTATACTAAAATTACAACTGCAGAATATTTTTTACTAAGTACATAATATGTACATGTATTTGCAGTATACTTTGCATGAAATAAATGTATTTTAAATACATTTTAGTATATTTTTTTCACTAGGCAAGGCAAGGCAAGTTTATTTATATAGCACATTTCATACACAGAGGTAATTCAAAGTGCTTTACATAAAAGGAAGTAGAATAATCATAAAAACAATCACAACAAAGGAAGTAGAACAATCATAAAAACAATGAAAAAAACACTAGGGTATTTAAATTTGTCTTTAAGCTTTATGATTAGTTATTAAATTAGCATTCACATTGAAACAATTTATTATATCTGTATAGACAGACAGATATAAATAGATAGATACATAGATAGATAGATAGATAGATAGATAAATAGCATTATTTATACTATTTAGATATTGTGGTAACACTTTACAATAAAGTTCATTAGTTAACATTAGTTAACTACTTTAGTTAACATGAACTAAGAATGAACAACATTTCTACAGCATTTATTAATCTTAATGTTAATTTTAGCATTTACTAATGCATTATTAAAATTACTAGCTGTGCTTGTATTAGTTAATGCACTGTGAACTAACGTAAACTAACAATGAACAACTGTATTTTTTTATTAATTAACATTAACAAAGATTAAAACTTAAACTTCGCCTGTTGTCGGAATCTACCATTTCACCCACATCTACTACTATTTTGCCCATTCGTGTTAATTTGAAAAAGGAATAGGGTGAAAAGAGGCAATACATGTGAGCACAGGTGGTTTAAGAATAGCACTTTACCATGTCTGCGTCGACACAAAGTTCACAGCTGCTGCTGAGGTGAGACGCGATCGGTGACATAATGGACCAGTCGCGTGTTTTTAGGCGCGTTCACTAAAGTTCTGAGCGCGTGCTTAGATCTGCTAGCGTCGAGCGCTCTCGCGTCTCTTTAACGGAGGAGAGATCGGATCGTAACACTGCAGATCGGACATAATGGCTACAATGCTGAGCAAAGAATTGCCGGATATCGAGGTAAAGCGACACGGAGAGTGTATCAGATTTTTGCATATTGCGTTCGGTAAGACGTTTTTACACACTCATCTGTTGCTAGACTATTTTTGGGCACGTGTCCATGATTTGAAGTCAGGTAAGGTGATTTGTGTGGGAGACTGGGAGACGGAAACTTTGAAAGTTGCACTGTTGTGCATAATACAGACACATCGAAAGAGGAAAAAAAAAAAGAATAAATAAAACTATTGCTTGATTTTAATAAAACAAAGAATATGAACTTTAATATTATACTTGTTCAGAATGGCTGATAAATCCACGAAGTTACTGCACAGCATTAAGATATTTAAGCTGATGATGATATTATCATGATTTTTTTTTTTTTTTTGGCACTATTTGTTGGTCCATTTACAGTTCTGATTTACGTGGTAAAAGCTGGGATTTTCTTATGAAGATGTTCTCTCTAGTCTTTAATATTTAAACTTGAAGGACAGTTAAAATCCCCCTGTTTTAAAAGGTAGAGATGAATAAAAGGTAAAATGAATAGGTTTTTTAACACGGCCTTGTGTGCTGCTAGGAAGAGATTTCAGGACCTTGGACAGGGACTCGTTCAGTAGTTGAGCTCACAGTAGCTGTTCAACACTGATGAAGCCATAATTAGTAGCTTAATGAAAATGTACAGTTCCAATTTAGAGATAATTTCCTCGAGATAAACAAGTGTACAGTCACATATGTTACACATTTTCTTCTGATGTCCAATGCACTTTGGAGACCACAGGCCCTTTGATTTGTATGACGGCCTACATTGTTTTTCCCCCCCAAAGCAAGGTACAGGGTTAAGGGATACAGCTCCGGCTACTGGGCATGCGCACATCAATCTAACGTTATTTTTGTCACACTGTACAACAATAGTACTGTTTTTGTATTATAGCAAGGGCTACGTTTAGGTGTGCATATTAAAAAAAAACACAATCTAATAGGTAGAACAATACATTTCATTGTTAGCTTCCGGTCGGAGCTGTATCCCTTCTAGCCACAACCAAGGTACAGGCATTGACGAGTCTTTTTAGATTTCAAAGCAGTAAACATGATTGTTAAATCATGTTTTGTTTCTATCAAGTGCACTTACGCAAGTAGGTTGCTAATTTAGTGGCTAAATTAGTCTAGAAAAACAGAGGCATTAAATGTTTTTTTGAGGACTTCGTGTCCCTGAATTAAAATCAATTAACCTAATGAAAACATAAGAAGGCGTAATCAAATGTTTTAATTTTGTTCCTTTCGAAATGCCGCAGTGCTTCGATTCAGGCCCATTCTCAACTTCGCCGTGTCTGTATTTCCAGTATTAGTTCCTGCTGTCCGTAGCATTTTCCTTGTTTGATCTAGCATTAGCGCATCTGATTTACATGAATCCTATCTGTCAGCGGTGAGCCTAAGAGAAAACGGTCTTCTTTATGACGTCTTGGTATGCACGGCACACGCCGGATGACATCTCTGCTCAGGTGAGATAAAGCGTTCTCTTTTAAGTTGAGCAGATATGGGCATTGACTTTCATAGAGAAAATAGAACTGTTACTGACGACTCTCATTAGCATTTCTATTCATGAGTGTTATGACTATGGCAACGTGACCTTGGCGTGCAGAGTGCACTTAAAACGTGCTCTAAACGACTCCTGTCTGCCACTGAAAATACCTCACTAAATGTCATAATAATGGCTGTCCGTGGGGCAATTAAATTGGCCATTCATTTTGGCAGTGCTGTCAGACGTCTCATTTTAATATCCTGCTTTTCCGAGAGCGCTAAACGTGTGCCTTTGTGTGTGCTCACGGATTCATTAAAAAATCCTCCGGGATGGCCATCAGTGTTCGTTAAAAACCAGATTAATGTGGCCGCTTACACAAAGGGCTATGGCTTTTTATGGAAGGCCCCGAACCCCAACAATGACCACTTCCTGATAGCGAGTCAAGTACCGTGATAGAAAATTGTCGACTTAAAAGCCAAAATTGCAATATGAACGTTATGAAAGCCCCATTAGCTGACAGACATCCATATCATGGATGTCAAAGTCAGATGCTGTACCTGCTGGAGCTTTTATCCCCGCTGTAAAAAAAGAAGTCCTTTTCGTGTTCAGGAGGAAACTTGGGAATATTTTTAATCCAGTAATGGGCTGCGATTACATGCGGTGCTTACCAAGACATTGGCCTCATGACATATGCTACTGATGTAAGTGCTTATATAAATGGTTACATAGTGATTGCACAAGGTAGATACACCACTCTCTGTCAGCGAGCAAATGTGTGTACTGTTTTAAAACAGATAGGAAGGAAGAGTTTTTTTCTTTTTGAACAACTGGATTTAGTGTGTTTACTAAGGCTGATAAGTTCATCATTTCATGATGTAAAATAAATAATAATACCCTTTAAATATATTTTTTAAAGATCATGTGACACTGAAAAGTGAAGTAATGGCTGCTGAAAATTCAGTTTTGATATCACAGGAATAAATTACATTTTAAAATATGTTAAAATAGAAATCAGCTATATTATAATAGTATTTCACAATATTACTGTTTTTTTTTTGATCAGATACATCAAATAAATACAAGTAAAACAAAAACATTAAAACTGTAATTATTCCAGTCATATGATAGATAGATAGATAGATAGATAGATAGATAGATAGATAGATAGATAGATAGATATGAAATAGATAGATAAGAAATTTATTCAGACACCTTCAAAATTTCTCACATTATTACAGTTTATTCAGAATAGTTCAGAAAATGGTAATGAAATATGACAAGGACTGTGTCAGAACAAATTCATCTTGATAATGTCCTGTAACTTTGATAGAAAGGTATGTAACAAATCATGGTTAGGTCAAAGTGTCAGATCAAATCTTTGGTCCCAAATTTTGATCAGTTTTACTGATAGTCCACTGTATGAATAATTTCTGGGTCATGTCACAGTTTGCTTGATTTTGCTGTACTCACTTACTGTACATAAATGAACTATAGTGTTATGCACCCACTAGTGAAACAATATCAAAAGTTATATGTGGTGTCAATAATTTTTGGCTCAGAATTCAACAACATTTCTACATGTTTAATCATTAAATTGAACTTATTGACCCTATTTGCGTAAAAAAAGTGCTTGAATGGACATTGATGAGCCAGCAACCCTGCAGCTTGGGTTATCATAGTGTCATCCACTCAACCAGTTCATGACCCCGAGTCAATGATTATCCCTAGCACACGTGATCGGTACTAAGAAATCTGCTCACAAACACCCAGTTCAGACCCTTTGAACAGCATGACGTGGCTCTAATCTAGAACACAGGATTTTGAACTGGTTCATCCTGTTAACCTTTCCTTAGTTTGAAATAAAAAAAAAAAAACATTAATACATACATTTTCTTACTCTGATTTTATTTTTGAGGAAGTGCTGGGATTTAGTTACTTAAATACAGTACATCCAACATGTTGGAAGACTTGTCTTGAGAACTAAATCTGACCAACTAGTACTTAGCCAAGTGCTTTTCTTATGATTTGAATTCAAATGAGACGAGTCTAACAGTCTAACAGTTTATGCAATTGGACTGAGTGATTTAAAACATTAAAGGGACAATTCACCCAAAAATGTACTCACTTTAGTGTTGTTCCACATGGCTTGTTCCAAAAGGTATTTTGAGTAATGTCTCATTGTTTGCCTGTATAATAGTCAAATGGGGTCTAGTGTTGTCTTGGACCCCACTGTCTTTTATTGTATGCACAAAAACATTCTTCAGTATAGCTTTAAAGGGGTCATGAACTGCCTTTTTATAATTTTGGACTGTTCTCTGAGGTCCATTTATAATGTTAGCAAGATTTCCACATCACAATGTAGAAGTAATAGGCTATTTTCTGTTCTGTTTTTAACTCATCAGAACACTCTGTTTGAATAGGCATGGCAGACTGTAGGACGTAGGACTCAGAAGTAAACGCCCACAGCTATGATTGGCTAACAGTTGTGTATGTTTGACAGCCTACATCCTTCATAGATGGACGCTGTTGTGATTTAGGTTAAAAATGCATAAATTCTCAGTACATTTCACTGTCTGTAATAATAAAGCAATAGTGACCACGTAATAAGAATAGTTACTGACACTTGTGTGTTGCAACATTAGTGTCACATCCGATATAGTTTCTTTTAGTTTTAATCTTTCTGAAAATCCTTTGTCGAATTGTTCCTTGTTTGTAAACAAATCTGCAGTAAAATTAAGTGAACAAAGGACCAAGTTCTTACTGTTGTGGTCATCTACAGTTGCAGTCCATCTACTCTTTCCTAATGTTAGCATCAGAAGGACGGCAAAGAAAAGACTGTGTTATTCCACAATCTGGCACTGAACAGCATCTTGTTGTCTTCAGAGCCACCTTTATCATTATATTTCTGCGTAGATCTGTGTTTGCCTCTCTTGTTATTTACACAACATGCGCAAATCGGTTGGCGGGGCTAAACCGGCAGTGATGTGGAAGCAGGCGTTGATCTTCTTCTGCGGAGGCGGTGTTTTGCCACACTATTACGTCATAAATTGGCACATTCCACAACCCGTTGTTTTGGCAGATTGGCTTCAGTATAAGCTGTTTTTACACTAACAAGAAAGTTCTAAGTTCTGTAACTTAAAGGATGTTTTTATAGTACAATGACCTCAAGTCAAAAGTTTACATACACTTTGCAAAATCTGCAAAATGTTAATTATTTTAATACAAAATTTATGTCGTTTTTTTTTTTTACCTCTGAATAAGGTATTTCACATTAAAGGTGTTTACGTATAGTCCACAAGAGAAAATAATAGTTGAATTTATGAAAATGACCCTGTTCAAAGCATCAGGTCCCACAAACTTTAGTTTTTCAGCATTTTTGTGTATTTGAACCCTTTCCAACAATAACTGTATGATTTTGAGATCCATCTTTTCACACTGAGGACAACTGAGGGACATAAGGTTCAAATGTTCACTGATGCTTCAGAAGGAAACACGATGCATTAAGAGCCAAGGGGTGAAAACGTTTTGAATTTGAAGATCAGGGTAAATTTATCTTATTTTGTCTTCTGGGAAACATGTAAGTGTCTTCTGTAGCTTCTGAAGGGCAGTACTAAATTTAAAAAAAATATGATATTTAGGTAAAATGTACACATCTTCGATTTGTTCAAAAGTTTTCACCCCCCGGCTCTTAAAGGGGTCATCGGTTGCAAAGTTCACTTTTACATGTTGTTTGAACATTGGCAGTGTGTGTACACAACCACCCCATAATGATAAAAATCCACCCATTGAGTTTTATTTAATCTGTAAAATAATTTCCCCCTAACGTCAGAGGCCATTCCCACGTTAGTTGATTGACATGGACGTCTTACCTTAGACCCACCTTGAATAACAGTCCGATCACCATTGTTTCGATACCGGAACGTAGACAAGAATGGCTCCTAAACGATTGAATGTAGTCGTTATTTACTCCCGACATCTGAGCCGCTGAAGACGCGGTAGATCTATATATATCTGTCTATGTTTGCACAAATGATTCGTGATCCAACTTCACTTACAGCAGAAGTGAGTATAAATATTTTTTATGAATCTTTGCGATCACCTTTCCTAATAACGTGCTAGTTAGCAAGTTTAGCGGCTAAACGCGGCTAAAGTAAACATGCTCGTCACTCCACAGAGAAAAGAGAGGGGCGGGGCAAGCAGAGCTCATTAACATTTAAAGCAGTGTCGACCAGAACAGGATGATTTTGCAGAGCTGATTTTGGCAAGGTAAAATAGGTGTTTTTTTACTCTACCAATGAGAGATTTTATCCAAAGCCTGTTATAGACTTTTCATTAAAACCCTAAAGAATCATATCAACTTGTGGAAAATGGGCATCCGATGGCCCCTTTAATGCATTGTTTTTCCTTCCGGACCATCAGTGAGCGTTTGAACCTTCTGTAATAGTTGTATATGAGTCCCTCAGTTGTCCTCAATGTGAAAAGATGGCTCTCAAAATCATACAGTCATTGTCGGAAAGGGTTCAAATGCACAAAGATGTAAAAAGAATTTGTGGGACCTAAAGATTTTTTCTGAAACAGCAAGCGGTTTAACTGTTTAGGACAAACAAGGGACTAAAAGCTAAAAAAACAAAACAGCTGTGGATCATTCAGGTAACAATACATGGGGCCATTTTTATAAATTCAACTTATTTTCTGTTGTGGACTACATGTTTTCGTCTTTTATGTGAAATATCTTATTCAGGTCAGTTAAAAAAAAATATGCATTTTGTATGATCGCTCTTATTTTGGTAAAATAACATTTTGAAGCAGATTCTGCAAGGTGTGTGTAAACTTTTGACCTCAACTGTATGAATTTTGTATTTAGCAGTTCATGGCCTCCTTTAATGAATCTTTTCAGGAATGTTTAATACCTTTTTACATAAAGTAATGTGAAGAATGTGTGAACATGGTTGATCAAAAGCATAGTAGGCCTCTCAGTGATGCCTAGCTGCTGATTAGATGTGCTTTTCTGTATGAATCAGCTCCATTTCACTCACTACAGTCTCTGAAACCTGAAGAGAAGCTTTAGAAGACCTTTAGCTGAGCAAGATGATGTTGATGCCCAATGATCTGTATTGCTCTCTATAATTATGTTACAGGACTAAATGATATTCTGGGCTTGTGTTGAACATTGCTGGGCTGCTGGAGCGCTGTGGCTTCATTTCAGCTATGGAGGATCAATTCCTGTATTGATTTCAGGCAAAAAGACTAGGCAAGAATCTCTGTAGATTGTGTTTAACTATTCCGCCTTAGGGAGGGAGGGGGCTGTGTTATGAAAGATGAAGTGTGCTTCGGAAAGGGGTCAAGTTGCCTACATTCAGATCATTGCATAAATGCTTTTACTTATGAATTTGCCCGTTTTCTGCATCTGGATGATTTTCATTAGTATTAATTATAGCAGAGAACGCACCTGAACTCATTTCAGAGACAGAGACAAAAGGTTGCTTTTAGTGTGGACTTTATGTTCTGGGTTGATGCTGTCGTTTATAAATTACCCATTTAAAGTTCACATTGGGGTTCAAAATCAAATTTAAAACTTAACTTAAGCTTAAGGTTTTATGACGTTTATTTTTAAAGAGTTATTATTAAATAAATAAGAAAGAATAAAATAAGATATATTGAAGAATTCTAATTTTATCATGTCATTTATCATGTGAGTCTTTGTACAGTCAGTCAGATGTTTTTCCATTGAAGATCAGGATGCACTTTGGATCATTAAATAAAAATAAAAACTTTAATAAAACAGTTTTATTCAGTATCAATGCTGAATGTCACAGTTTCCACTAAAATATTAAACATATTAATTTCTTAAGCAGCAAATAAGCATATTAGAATGATTTCTGAAGGATCATGTGACRCTAAAGAATGAAATAATGGCTGCTGAAAATTCAGCTTTTCATCACCAGAATAAATTACATTTAAAAATATACTGACTAAAATTATAAACGCAACGCTTTTGTTTTTGCCCCCATTTTTCATGAGCTGAACTCAAAGATCTAAGACTTTTTCTATGTACACAAAAGGCCTATTTCTCCCAAATATTGTTCACAAATCTGTCTAAATCTGTTAGTGAACTCTTCTCCTTTGCCGAGATAATTCATCCACCTCACAGGTGTGGCATATCAAGATGTTGATTAGACAGCATGATTAATGCACAGGCATGCCTTAGGCTGGCCACAATAAAAGGCCACTCTAAAATGTGCAGTTTTATCACACAGCACAATGCCACAAATGTTGCAAGTTTTGAGGGAGTGTGCAATTGGCATGCTGACTGCAGGAATGTCCACCAGAGCTGTTGCCCGTGAAATGAATGTTCATTTCTCTACCATAAGCCATCTCCAAAGGCGTTTCAGAGAATTTGGCAGTACATCCAACCGGCCTCACAACCGCAGACTACGTGCAACCACACCAACCCAGGACCTCCACATCCAGCATCTTCACCTCCAAGATCATCCACCCGGAGACCAGCCACCCAGACAGCTGCTGCATCAATTGGTTTGCATAACCAAAGAATTTTTGCACAAACCGTCTCAGGAAAGCTCATCTGCATGCTCGTCGTCCTCATCGGGGTCTCGACCTGACTGCAGTTCGTCGTCATAACCGACTTGAGTGGGCAAATGCTCACATTCGATGGTGTCTGGCACTTGTCTGGAGAGGTGTTCTCTTCACGGATGAATCCCGGTTTTCTCTGTACAGGGCAAATGGCAGACAGCGTGTATGGTGTTGTGTGGGTGAGCGGTTTGCTGATGTCAACATTGTGGATCGAGTGGCCCATGGTGGCGGTGGGGTTATGGTATGGGTAGGGGTATGTTATGGACAGCGAACACAGGTGCATTTTATTGATGGCATTTTGAATGCACAGAGATACTGTGACGAGATCCTGAGGCGCATTGTTGTGCCATTCATCCACGACCATCACCTCATGTTGCAGCATGATAATGCATGGCCCCATGTTGCAAGGATCTGCACACAATTCCTGGAAGCTGAAAACATCCCAGTTCTTGCATGACCAGCATATTCACCGGACATGTCACCCATTGAGCATGTTTATAAGTGAAAGCAAATTCAAAAATGGTCTAACTTACATGGATTCCAATGGGACTGTATACAGCATATATATATATTACACCCTATGAAAGGCTTGCAGAGTTCTTATATGACATCAGACAACATCATTTGCTATCATTTGATCATATTCACTGTTCTGGATAGGGAGCAGATTTTGCTTACTTTGGCAGGAAAAAAGCCAGTATTGATTTGTTGTCTCAGTGGATCACTATGACCAGCAGAGAGTGATAAAGCCAGTCTCCAGAGCTCTCCCTGTGGAAATGAAACACAGCACATCACATGCTGCTTAAAATGCCTTCTCTTTCTAGCCAAAGCCTGGCATGTTTTAATGAAATGTATATGCTTGCTCTTCAGTGTGCGATTCTGCTTTGATTTCATTCTGTTGAATTCCACAGCTTTTTTTTTTTTTTCATCTTGCGGCTGTGGTATTTTGAGAAGAGAAACCTACCTCACGGAAGAAACTCGAACCTTGCTGACATTTTAAAACAGGTTTTATTTCAAGCGACAAAGCGATGTACCCTCTTGTGAACAGAGTTCAATCTCATGAAGGCTTACTGTATATATCTAGTAAAAGAAACCCATAATACCTCACCAATTACCTTACGACCTTTAGAAGTGAATACACAAAAAGCAATAACTACGCAGAGCGACCCTCTGTTTGGTCATAAAAATGGGCCCACACTTTCATTTCCATCTTTGTTCCACTAAAAGCCTATTTGACATGAAATAGACTATGATTTCCATCTAGAGCTTGTTTAACCATCACAGAGGGACTTTAGAAGAGATATTGATCTCTTCTTATATAGATCTTTTCTTCTTATGGATGTGTTTCCCCTTACACAATATTGATCTAATTGGCAAAGGTGCACAATGTTTTTCATTGCTTACAAGAAACAGCCTTCACACTAAAATCATTAAGTCACTCTAAACATACAGGGCTTGTTTCTGTTCTGGCCTTGATTAACTGTTCTTTTTTATTATTAATACATGTTTGTTTTTCCTTTTTCGGCTGTGTGTGGACCGTGCGCCACTTTGAGGTTGCCAGCCATAGATTTCCAAATCTGTTCATCTGTGACTGGTCAAACACGGCTTAACTCACTCATTATTACTTCTGCTTTTCAGACTGAGCCTATTATAGCAAATAAACAGTAGCTTGACTGACTCAGTTATCGTCAGTCCCAGCAAGGGAACAATACTGTGCAAACCTAATGTTTTTGTCATTCCTGTGAGACATGAAACAAATGAAAACAAAATATGATTTTGTTTAAACAGCGTTATTTAGGATTGTAAATTCCATCTTTTTAAGCTGTGCTAAACTAGCCAAATTAAATGTTACAGACTATATGCGAAAGGCTATATGAAGGAAGTTTTGTGTTTTTCTTTTGAATGTGAAACTGATTCGCATTATTCAACAGTGAGATATTACATATATACACATGAAACTGAAATGCTTACTTTAATGACTGCAGCTGTGCCGTTGGATAGTATGCAAAAAACGTATTTCATACAAATGCAACTGGCAACATCTCACGTTATTTTAGTTATCAACTTTGTTGAAAATATCCTCCAAGAACTTTTCATTAACAAGAATTAATGTTACTGTAATCACCCAAAAATGAAAATTACCTCATGATTTACTCTTCCTCAAGCCATCCTAGGTGTATATGACTTTCTTCTTTCAGACGTCAGAGTTCTATTTAAAAATGTCCTGGCTTTTCCAAGCTTTATAATGGTAGTGAATGAGTGGTAATATTCAATAGTTTAATAAACCGCATCCATTCATAATAAAAAGTGCCCCACATGGCTCCGGGGGGTTTCATAAAGGCCTCCTAAAACAATTTGTGTTTGTGTATGTGTGTGTGTAAGAAAAATACCCATATTTAAAACTTATAAACCATAATCTCTAGCTTCCACTTACTGCTGGATGACATAGGACGTAGGCATAGTGTTAGTCTCACATATTTTAAAAAGCCTATGATGAGAACTTTACATATTACACGTATTTTTAAGTCCAGCGTTTAGTTTATCTTGATAAGCGCTCATTGTCACAGCTATTAACACAACTGCTTTCTGTCTTTCGTGAGGGGGTTTGGCATCACATTATCTTTGATTCCAGGCAGAACATTAAAGAACACGACACACACGTCTCCCAGAAATCCTGTGTTTCCAGTTTTGTGTGTTTGTTGGAAAACATTTTTATTTTTTTTACAAAAATGCTTCAGATCACTTCAGGAGGCATTTATTAACCCCCTGGAGCCATGTTGGTAACTTTTTATTATGGATGGATGTACTTTATTGGACTTCTATTGGACTATTGAATATCACCACCCATTCACTGCCATTATAAAGCTTGAAAAAGCCAGGACCTTTTTTAATATAATTCTGACTGCACTCATGTGAAAGATGAAAGTCATATACACCTATGATGGCTTGAGGGTGAGTAAATCATGGGTCAATTTTGAAATGTGTCTAGGAAAAATAGCAAGGAGACTGCAATAATGTTTTAATAATTTATTGATAAACTAGCGCTTTCTTAGTTTTTGTCTTAAGAGATGAAGTCGGCTACACTGACTCGTCATCTCCGCAGTAGTGATGTGCCTGTATGCACATTTCATATGGATTACATTGAATTGGTTCATTTGAAAGTAGACATTTCACTCTCTAGAAATATATTTTTCATGTCTGTAAGGCAAGTACACACAGCGTTTTGAAGTTTCGCACTATAGTTTACAGAGACCGAGATATCCAGGATAAGCATATCCTCCATCTGTCATGCAGTAAGCGAGCTACTATTCAGCTTCCACACTCTGCAAAGACACTTGAATAGCACACGTTTTTCTAGGTTAAGATTAGATTGAGCGCCTGTGTAAAGTTTCTACTACATGCATCTTTCATATGAAAAGCCATATTTGGGATCGATGAATGATAGGTGAGCGCTTGGATGTCCTGCCCGATGTACTATTTTACCACACAGAGCAGCCATTAACATTCTGTTCGTCACTTTGCCACTTCCTGTGAAACTTTTTTTCTGTGACTAAGCGACTATTAAAATTTTGGTCAACCAAACCCCTTTTTGTTCAACTTTAATCAGTATTTCATGTCCATATTTATTCTGTGAGTAGCCATGTAATAAGCAGTACCCTCAGCCAATCAGCATCCAGCGTTTGGCTTCCTGTCGCTGTTTATTTTTTGATAATGGCTGGCTGACTGTTTTGTTTCTGCAGTTGTTACTCTTTATGAAATGTTTTGAGGTTTGACGGTAGAAAAAAAAAGTATAATTAAAGATAAAAATATGAAAGTTTCATGCAAGACCTACCTTTCCAGCTCAGTGCTCTATAGCCTAAATAAAAATAAGAATGATTTACACATTGTATAACAGTGTTATCAATAATTTTCCCTCCATGCTTCTAGGAGTAAATGGAAAGCCTGTAAGGACTGTTTCCTTCATCATACTATATTTGTTTTCAAATATATTTCTTCTGAAAGTTTTGTAGCATAAAATGGCAAAACACAACACTGAAATTTGTTTAGGAAACGGTGCATGACGGTATTAATTGGACAAACATTAACACAGATAATGCACAAGAGTCACCACAGCGTTCAAGTGTCGTGTCAGATATTTCCGTCAATGTCCTCTTTTTGGGTGAAGGTTTTTCTGACACCTGGCTCGTGGACTAGAATGCCAAAGTGGCTTATTTCAATTTGCTCCTGGCCTCCTGTTCTGGCCTTTGTCAGATAGTGTTTCAGCACAGTGAAATGACTGTGGACATGGTATTCTTTTACACTACGAAGAGCATGAAATTGGTATTAGTGTGATGGTAATGGTTGCTTCTCCCTCACTTGTTCTCTTCTCCCTCAGTAAACTGCCTGTTAATTGTGTTTGCCATTAAAAGATCCCACACTGGTGCCTGCCTTCAGCTCCTCGAGTGTGGTGGGGTGATTTGACTGGCAGGCGTGAAGGTGCCGTACGTATTTGAAATGAAGGTTGCTCCTGAATCAAATGATGATGGTCCCCATCATGGCTCTCATTTCACACTTTACTGTTTCAGTCGAACCCCTCTTTATTGGCCCCGCTGCACTGGTGTTCTAATCAGTGTTGTCACAGATGGCTTTGAAGGACCTTGACTTGAGCATGCTTTGTAGTTTATATCAATGTTTTAAAAAGCTTTCATGTTTGTGGAACACAACTGCATGATTATCTTTGCTTTTTCTTCATATTATTCCAGTGTTGGGTAATGTTACTTTTAAATGTAATGGTTTGCAATACTGAGTTAGGCAGAAGAAAATACAAAAATACTTTTTTGTGGAAAGTAATGAATTGTTACTTTTGTATTACTGTCAGGTGACTGAGAGTAGAACACGATGATGGCTTGCGAGCATTTTTTTTATTTATTCAGAAGTGCTACTTTTGGCATGTTTATAAAAAAAAAAAGACTATTTTTATACAGCACTCAGAAGGTACAATGTTTAATGTCCCTATACTGGATATATGTATGTAGAGACAGATAAACAGATAGATAGATAGATAGATAGATAGATAGATAGATAGATGCTGAATAAATATACATTAAAGCTGTGTTTTATTGTTTGAATATAAATGACAGACAGCAGCAGGTATTTATAGGCTGCTGTCACTTTAAGACAGAATGCACTGATTCAATATAATGATTTTTTCATTATATTACATAACATTGATTTTTTTTGTTTACGTTCACTTCTGTTAAGACATATCTGACTGTTTATGTCACATATAGTCCAAAGATGAAGACAACGATGATGAAAACTAAAACAAGGTTTATTAAAGAAGTCCAAAACACTCAAAATGGCGTAACAGTGTGGTTCAAACACAATCAATACCAGACCACTAAAGAGTGAGCAAACAGGAACTTAAGTACAAACCAAATGAATGAAATAATGATTAACACCTGAGCTGATTAGATGAGTTACCATGACAACTAAAGAGTGGCGGGAAAACAGAATAAAGGAAAACATGTGACTAAAGACAACTCAGGCCTTCCAAAGACTTAAGTACATGGTTAAATAACCTACAGAGTGATCATTTAAATGAAAATCATTGTGTTTATCAGTAGTAGATGCAATGTTGAAACACTTCTCAAACCTGAAATGGTTAGATGAGTTACCATGACAACTAAAGAGTGGCGGGAAAACAGAATAAGGAAAACATGTGACTAAAGACAACCAATCAGAAGTCCATGAAAACAAAACTAACACTCCATAATGAAAATAACAGAGAATCTTTGACAGTTTATGAGAAAACATGCTGAGAAAGGGATTTTGAGATCATTTAGTATGTATGTGTCCATGCAAGCGCAAATAGACATGAAAGAGACACAACAGAGTTATTATTCAACTAAATTTTCAAAATACAATTTTATATAGAATAGTTCATTTTGTATTTTACATTAATATATTGTTAGTGTTATATTGTTAGTGTTGCACTATATACTGGTACTATCACGATACACAGCTTTTCAAAAAAAAAAAGGTGCAATTCCTCATTTTAGTAGTATTATTGTATTATTATTATTATTTTAGTAGTAACATTGTAGGGTTTCATTAACAATTTAGAGAACTGATAAGAAACATGCATTCATGAGAAAAAAAAGAGCAATCAACAAATTGTAATCCATTACTGATTCCAAATTACATGACAAAAATTGTAGTTAGTAATGTTATCCATTACATTACACATTTTAGGCAATGTAATCAGATTACTTCTAGATTACCTTTAGATTACTTTTGACCGAACTAGTTGATTTAAATAGGATAATGACATATTGACAAAACAATACAAAGAGTAAGAAAATATATTTCATTTGTTAATAACAAGATGAGGTGCATTAAGCATTATATTATATCAAGGTTTCCCAAACTTTTGTTTCTAAATGAACTGCAGGGAGTTTGTAAGTTAAATAAATTATTAAAATATTTATTTGAAAATCTCAGGGGTTCTTCATGTAAATATATTAGGTGAAAGAGGATCAGATGACAAAAATGTTTGTGAATTTGTGAAGGACATAAGACTTCCAAAGACTTAGAAATACATGGTTAAATAACCTACAGAGTCATCGTTTAAATAAAAACCATTGTGTTTATCAGTAGTAGATGCAATGTTGAAACACTTCTCAAACCTGAAATGATATTTGTAAATAAGTGGTCAAATGCTGTGTGGTCGCCTGACTAATGACTGATCTTTGTGTGAATTGCAACAAAACTGGAAGAAACTGGATTTTAGAAAGGAAATTTAAACAGGGAAAAAAAAGAGAAAGAACTAGGGAGAATCAGTAAACTATGAATAATTTATTGCTATTGTGTAAATAATATGTAATCATGTAATCCATAAAAAGTAATAGTAGTCTGATTATGAGCATTTAAAAATGTAATTTAATGTAATAACAAATACTTAATTTTTGGGATCTGAATACGCAATCCAGATTACCAGATGTAATCAGTTACTACCCATCTCTGGCTATCACACACCCAATGCAAAGTTGTCTCTCTCAGACAACATACGTGATCGCAAATTCAGATCTCTTTCACTACTTATAGCTCTTCAACGGTCAAGTACACACTAAATTATGTTAAATGCCCGTCTTATGGCTGAAGTGAACATAAAGAGTTGAGAAAGAAAAGGCGTGCCATGTTTATCAATAAATCGGTACAGCTTCTAAAGTGACCGTAGGCTAATACACAGAACCTGATTTTACCAAGTACCATGTTCCTGGTCAACATCTTTGTTGACCCTAGAACAACATTGTGATTAACCAATCAGATTTGAAAAAAACAGTTAATAGTTTTTGTGAAGTTTAGGCTTACAATCAGTGTTTGGTGCTTGTACATCAGTGTCATTCATCTATCATTTCCTCTGATTTTTGGGATTACTCATGGGTAAGGTTAGGTTTAGGTGTAGGGATGTGGTCAAGATTAAATTTTTGGATTAAAATGTTGTTCCAGGGTCAACAAAATATGTTAACACATCTAACTCAGCAAAATCAGGATGTACAGGCTAATACTCCTGCTGCTCTCACTATATGATGAAAATTAGGCATTCATAATGTATATAAAAAAAGAATTAAGTCAAAAGTTATTTTATACATTCTCTTGAAGTTTAGCCAGGGGACTTCTTTGAATCATTTTACATTTTGTGCTAGAATAATGTAACTAAATGAGTAAATGTTTCTATTTATTTCCCTTAATAACCCTCTGGCTCATGTACCATCATCCTGCACATGCTACATATCTAAATATCTTCCAATTTAAAAATAAACGCTCATGGTCTTTACCCTATGTGTATAAACAATAGAACACACACTCTCACATGTGAAAAGTAACTTGGCTGTTATGGTGTAAATTTAGCAATTAAGCCAACTGGGATACTTGTTCTCGTTACTTGTAGGTAATAGTCTGATTATGTAACATGCATCACTTTTAACATAATTTAACAACATATCATAATAGTTATGGTGTGTGTAAAGTGTGTAGATCCATTACAGCGGTCGTATATCTTGAAGATTTCTTGCTGTTTACTTTAGTTGTTCTGCAGTGATTGAACAAATCACACATGATACATTCAAACAATGGTCTTGGATTGATTGAACCTTTGAACTTTTAACAATCTTGATTATGTGTAATTGTTCTTCAGAGTATCCTTGCGTTGAACCCAAGGGTGAAGACCCACGCAAATCTCCATTCCACCGCCTCCAAGAAGAATGAGAAGAAGCACTGGAAGAGAAACCCAGAGAGGAGCTGTGATGTGAGTATTGTAAACAAAAACAAAAACAAAGACAAGTTCTTCTCACAGACTGCCTGAAATAACTCACTTTTCCAAAACTCTCACATATACTGCTGCCTTTGAGTTTTACATTAAATATTAAAGAAACAGCCAATGGGAAGAAAAGCCCTTGTCACCGTATTGCGAACTTACACGTCTTTCCTTGTTTGTGGAATGTTTACATGCTGCTGATTGTCACAATGTGTTACGGTCACAATGTACTTCTCAGCGCGATGAAAATTAGAGGTTAAAGAAGAATGACAACGCGCCGGCGAGATGTTAGAGCTGGTTCTCTGAACCTTCTGGAAGCTGTATCCCTTATATCCTCTTCTGAGAGCAAACTTCGTCCCAGTTTACCGATGATAATGAGTACTCTGTGATGTAGTTTATGGTGTGGTGATTCAATGATTATGTCGACGGTAGCTGTGATCATATTACTCTGATGAGCAGTAATAGGGCCGAAGATTATAATTCTATAATTAGTTCCAGCCGCCTAGTTTGTCCAATTATTGTCGAGATTCAAATTTTGACTCCTTCTGCCCTTTTGCTTACAATTTGTCAGTGAGTAATTCTTTAGCACTCATCAGAAAACTGCAGCAAAAGCCTAAAGGAGACATTATGAAAATGCATCATAAGCAGATGCCCCCCTCCCCCCCAAATCCCCCAAGTGGATTAAATATTCCAAATTTCCTCTCAATTATTATCATATCCTGTGAGCCCTATGAGTCAAGGCTCATAAGCATATTCAAATGTTCATTTTAAATGCTTTTTCACCATGTGGCGACTGTGTTGATGAAATACCAAATCTTGTTTCCAGAGCTTGCATATTAATTAGCTGTTAAATTATACTACCAATTCCCAGCACTAAGCATTTTGTCTAATTAATAATAATAAAGCCCCCAAGATGTTGGATTAGACTAATCCTTTGCAGGGGAAAATGCTACACATAATTTCAAGAGAAAATGTCAATGGTTATCCCAGTCCCAACAATGCCTCAGTGTAATTGGAAATGTAATTATGTTTCATTTTACCACACAGATGAGTTTTAATACCACACAGAAGCTGTGAGATTAGTCTACTGTGACACAGGGTTGACCAAGGTCAAGTATTTTTGCATTTGAAATGACAACACAAAATAACACATGGTGCTTTACATGATATAACAAAAGGTACAAAAGGTATAAAATTATCTAAAATGTGTGTATAAGAAAGAATATGTGAGTGGACTGAAGCATTCTGTAATGGCTCCGCTCCAACTCCACTCCAGGTTTTCTATTACCCACTCCTCAATTGTTCCCTGTTCTCTGGAGAAACACGCGATTTGACTCCATCACAAACACTCAGTTTATTATTATTATTAGTATTTTCCTATCATTATTATTAACATGACATGACGCAGTAGCAAGGCAATTAGTATGAGGATGTGGTTGCCTGGTATGTTGACTACACTACATATCTAAGATGGGGTTCGATTTTAAATCTTTTTTATATTTCTCTCGTCTTCACGCTTAAGTCCACTTTATCTGCTGTTAATTTCTACTAGAGTATGTGAGCGGAGTGGAGCGGCAACAATTTCCCCTCCGCACTCTAAGCATTCAATAATCACTCCGCTCCAGCTCCGCTCCGGGTTCACCATTTCCCACTCCTCGCTCAGCTGATCAGGAACACCACTCCACCTTTGCTCCGAGGAAATTTACGGCTAAAGTATTTCAGTGTGTTTTGAAATATCACATAACATATATTACAATAAAATAAAACAAAATAAAATACTAGAAGAGAAGTTTTATGGTTTATTGGAACATTAGTGTGCAAAAAATTTTCCTACCACATTTCTATCAAGCTTATTACGTGGTTGTCAGCATTAAAAAGTATCATCTGCTTTTTTCAGTGCAAATTTTGTTTGTAAAGGATGAAAATAATAGCTAGCTGACTATGTTTAACATGTGAGTTCTTGCTAAATATGCAATTATATTATAGGCTGTTGGCATGAATTTGACCTCGCGATGGAACGGTAGTGCAGCGCTCTTGGAGTGAGTGAAAACCACGACGCTTTAAAAAAAAAACGCTCCTCGCTCCGTTCAAAATCACACCGCTCCACTCCACGATCCGCTCTCACTCCGCTTCGCTCACATACTCTGATTTCTACTGAACATTTTATATTTTTAGTTCATCCAAAAATGAGAATTCTGTTATCAATTGCTCACCCTCAGGTCGTCCCAAACCTGTAAGACCTTCATTTATCTTTGGATTGTAAATAAGATATTTTTGATAAAATTCGAGAGCTTTCTGTCCCTGCTTAGACGGAAACGCAACTACCACTTTCAAGTACCAGAAAGGTAGTAAGGACGTTGTTAAAATAGTCCATCAGTGGTTGAACCGTAATTTTTAGGGATGTTCTGATCAGGTTTTTTGTGCCCCCAATCCGATCCAAGTCATCGAATATTAAGTATCTAGCGAAACTAAGTCCCAATCCAATACTTATATATTCCTATTTGCTGCACAATTCAAGTTATTAAAATCAATCCAAAGTATACAGTTGTGCAGAGAGTAAAAGTAATATATGTATGTATATATAATATATAATATAATATAATATAATATAATATAATATAATATAATATATAATTATAAGATTCTATAATAATTATAAGTCTACAGTTTCACACGATCATTCAAAAATCATTCTAATGTGCTGTTATTCTAATTTTCTGTTAATTTATACACTGTAAAAAACAATTTGTTAAGTGACAACTTAGATATTTGAGTTGAATCAACTTAAAATTTTAAGGCAGCTGGGTTACTTACCCATCTGTTAAGTTTAGCAAACACAAATATTTAAGTTGTTACTTAGTACAACTTGACATTTCAAGTTGAATAAACTTATTTTAGTTGACTGAACTTAAAATTTTAAGGCAGCAGTGTAACAAATTATTTTAAGCTGACTCAACAAATTGTGTTTTTTATTTTTTACAGTGTAGGATGTTTTAAACAGCGTTTGTTTTTAAATATAACTCTTTTTTAACATTATAAATGTCTATACCATCATTTTTTATCAATGTAATGTGCGCTTCCTTAATAAAAGAAAAAAAAACGACCCCAAACTTTTGAACGGTAATGTATATAGTTATTATTTGTCTTTTGTTATATTTCTCATTTATTTGTTTTGCATGCATCTTTCAACATGTATGCTCGTGTTCAGATAAGCAGAAGAAGAAATGGCTCCTATCCTACTATTTGCTAATGCAGTTTTTCTTTTGCACTTAAACTTTAATGATTAAATCACTACTTAAACTCTTAAGATTGATAATTTTATATAAGGATCATTCATCTCAAAACAGAATCAGTATCAGAAGTACTTCAAGATTGATCCACCCATCTGTATTGCTCACATGCAGTTGTATTATGGGCTGTTAACATGTGTTCTGCTCGTGTCAGATTGATCGCGGAGAGCGAAAACATGCTTCAACTTTCAAAAAAAAAGGAAAAAGAAAAACCCTTTTTACTCCAGGCAAAAACACCTTTTCCAAACCGCTCACATATTCTAAATCAAAATGAAATATAGTAAAGATGTTTGAATGTGGTGAGGCTTTCATATAATATTCTTTAAAATCTTTTGCGTGGTATCAATAATACCAGCAAATTCTTCTTGTGGCAATCAAAGCATCATACTGAGGCACCATTTTGAAAAATTGAAGATGTGCATTGTAAAACAGACTTTGTCTCTTCTGAATCTGTATCTTGGCAGAGGTTTCTACATCACAAGGTTGCCAGCCGAAGAACAGAATCCAGTGGAGGTTCATAAAAGAACTATAGCAGAATATCAGATGGCTCGCTGGATTGCTTTCTTATTCACCACCCATCTGTGTTATAATAAAATGTAGTAACTCTGCCTCATGCCATAAATTAACTCAGTGTGTGAAATCGAGTTAGCCTCAATCTCAATCATGTTGTGATTTTATTTTCTTGGCGCCTCAGCCACATATATGTGCGGGGGAATTTCCTGGCTGCTCATCCCTTTGAATTTCATTAAATAGCTTAAGTCAGTTGTCACAATGGCTTCTGTGAAACTGTATTAGCTTATTGAATAAAGAAAACAGCTTAAGCAGCTTGAACTTTGCCTCCTAAAAAGGGAGGGGCTGGGGGAATCCTCTTTAATGCCTCTCTGATAATGTCAGCTATGTCATGTTACAGTGTTAAATGGCACCAATTAATCCTTCCGTTTTAAAGCAGAAACTCGTAAATCTTTAAAAGCAGGATAATCTCTGAACAGTCTACTCGACGGCATAATCCCTCAGTCTGGTCATATTCAAATCTACAGCCCACAGAATATATTTGTAGCTGTTTTTCCTCAACATTTGTCTTGTTTACAGAACATGATACAGAATTGATTATATTAATCAGTATAGCCTAGTTGCTGCGTTCTGTCCTCCTTTTTCTTCAACACGGAAGTAAGCCTATTGGCGAGACTTTTTGTTCATAATTTGTTTATAAATTTACGGATTACGTTTAAAACCACCAAAAAAGAAAGCAAACAAAAGGTTGGAGTGATTGTACAACAATAAAATCAGTTTTATTTATAATGTTACAAAACTGTTGTATTTTATATGTGATATTATATTTTTCAAAGTCTGTTAATTGTTTAAAATAATGGTTTTCTATTTTACTGTAATGTTAAATTGCTATAATTAATGGCTAAATTTAGTAAAAAGATGCCATTAAACATATTTCAAATATACCATCTTTGTTGTCTCTACACTAATTTGGAGATTCAAAGTGAAATTATAACAATATACATACATTAATATGGAATTAATCATGAATAATTACAGAAAAATGTGTGATTAAGTATACTTTTTTAGTTGATTGACAGCACAGAGTTTGTCCTCGCAACCTTGAAACCAAAAATTACAATTCTTTAATAATTTACTTATCCTCGTATTACATTTTTTTATGACATATTTTGAGAAAGTTTGAGTTTTTTATTCTTTTTTTAATAGTCAACAAAACTGTTACCAACATCCTTTAATATATCTTATATTGTATTCCAAATAATAAAGCAAGTACAGGTTTTGTAATTAAGAAAATTCAAATTTAAATTAAATTTTATTCATCAAAAAGCATGTCTAATTAATTGAAATTATGAAACTTACAATATTAAGTAGCAATTTATTAGAAGTTTATACAGATTACATTTTTAAGGCTCTATGAAATATGTTTTTTTTTTTTTAATTCTGTTTTATTTTTACCAAATTCTGTTTTCCAATTCTGAATCCATTTTAATGGTTTCATTAAATATTAATAATCAAAAGCATCGTTAATTAATTGATTTTATTAAAAAAATAAAAAGTGTGGTGACGAAATCAGCTAAATCCTTATCATTTTTTGGTGCAAATACATTAAAGTAACTTGACTTTATCATTGAAGACCAGCAATAATCATTTTCATTTTGATTACATAATAATGGCAATATACAGACATGCCCCTTTGCCAGCTGTGATGCCTGGTTACTGGTTTAAACTTGGCCCAGGTTTTTAAAAGAGTTTTGGGTCAGCACACCTTAATAGCTTCA
>JAHKKF010523379.1:0-22578 GCA_019740295.1 Labeo calbasu | reverse complement strand
AAACTGTTTATGTAATAAAATATGTTTTCGTAGTTTGTGTTGTCCCTTATCAGTGCAAAATTATCACTAATTAAAAAGGATTCATGCCAATATTGTCCCAAACCCCACTTTTCTAGGGTGTTTACTTTTGGACGGCAGTGTATATATAATATTTTACTAATAACTTTACTACTAGTACTATCATTACATTAATATATATATATATATATATATCTGTCACAGTTTCTTCAAGTTAAACCGTACTTTTATTTTGACAGGTTGCTGTGAAGACCTTTAAGCTTCTGTGTGTATATGATATGTGTTTTTTCTAGGGTGTTTTTTAGAGTTTTTTCTCATAAGAAACGGTGTCATGAAGTGACTCTCAGAGCAGTTCTAGAGATGTTCATGTACTCATATATTGAGGCGGCAGAGAAGTATGCGTTCAGTATGTGTGTCATCCACACAGAGACACACAGAACAAGCCTATTTAAATGGTATTTTTGCAGCTTAATATTCACAGACACTCGTCCGTATCACATTTTGATTTAAGTGTAGTTACCTACTTTTGATTTATCCATCTAAAATTTGTCAAATTCCGTGACATTCCGCATTGTACAGTACATTCAGTTTTTTTTTTTTGACTAGATTCCACAATTCCTTTTGCGTTTTCCACATCTTGGAAACATAGGTCTCTAAATATATAATTTTGATATATATTCAGATATAATGTATTTAATCATAGATCATGCGTAAAATTCTAGCCATTAAATTAGTTTCAAAACCTATAGGTTCCTTTATAATGCTGTCCTTCTGAAATTCATTGATATGATATTGACTGACATAAATGTTATTGTTTTTGTTAAAATACACCCTAAAAAAATCAGTAAATGTGCTGCTTTGTCCCACCAATGTCTCTGTGTGTTTCACTCCCACAGTCTTGTGCGAATTTGGACAACAATTTCGATGACATCAAGCACACGACTTTGAGCGAGCGTGGGGCACTTCGGGAAGCGCTGAGGTAAGCATTGTCTCCATGGCAACAGTCACAGTCAACGCAAAGAGGAGTTTCGGGTGGGCAGCCGAAGGAACGCGTGTGCATGTGCGTGCCGTTCGGCGAGGTGAGAACGAGTAGCGGCGTAAGTCATTCTTCATTATTGAGGGAATAGAGGGGTGTACAGGCAGCACTCGGCTCTGCTTTTCTCAGGGATTAATTTGTTGGAAGGAAGCCTCCCTCTGGGCTTTGCCTTGACTCTTCAACCCTGCAGGAGATGCTAAGGCTGAGTGCACAGTGAAAAATGTAAATGTTTAATTTGTTAGTTGAAAATGCGTTTGGGGATCCCAAGACAACATCAGAATACTTGATCATGAGGACCGCTGGTGTTCTGGTGTAGCTTTCAGTAAGCAGCCTTAAAAAACAATGTAAGTGATAAATAAAGATTTGCGCTTTGCAAGTAAGCAGAACAGGGACCTAACTGAAATCTATAAGTACAATGATCTTCATATACATTTAGTTTCCCACTAACTTATTTATTTCTGCGCTCATATAAGCACTGAGCCCATATTTTTGCTATACGGCGACCTTCATCAATATAAAGAGTGGACTATTCATCTGTTGTTTTAAAATAGACATCGTTTGAGCTTTTTCAGACTAAAATGCGATGAGTAAGTTCTATATAGTTTGCATTTTGACCTTTGTGTTTCAGTCTGTGCTAGTTAATTACTGTGTAATGTGATCTCCTCCTCATGTAAATTAGATGATTTTGTAGTTTGTGATAATTCTCTATGGCTCACTCCAGGTGTGGATTTGATAAATTATGGCTGATATTAAAGGAAATATAAGGGACAGATATCATTTTTCTGCAAAGAGCCTAGGTCTGAGTGATGCAATGAATATTCACAATGTATTTGTGATAGTTTTGCTGACAATATAAAATTCAGCAGCATATAAATTATTTTAGTTTGCTGTTAATGTAGAAGTCTTAGTAGATTTCTTTTGTAATCCTTTCTTGTTTTGAATCGATTCAAAACTTATTTAGCTATTTGTGCCATCAATCAAAAAAGTTTCAGGCATTTTTAATGTTAAGATGTTTTAGTAAAAATGTGTGTGGATAAATATTGCTGTTTACTGTTATGTTAGTGCATATCAATGAAAAAGATTAAATGTCATCTTGGGCTTCTTAGGATTTTTTTTTATGTTTTTGAAATAAGTCTCTCACCATATTTGATATTGCAAAAATGCAGTAAATAAACATAATATTTTCACTATTAAAATAACTTTTGTATTTTAATATATTTTAAAATTCTAATTTATTTCTGTGATGGCAAAGCTGAATTTTCAGTAACCATTACTCCAGTCTTCAGTGTCACATGATCCTTCAGAAATCATTCTGATATTCTGATTTGCAGATCAAGAAGCATTTCTTCTTATTATCAGTGTTGAAAACAGTTGTGCTGCTTAATATTTCTGAGGAAACATGATACATTTTTTTCAAGGATTTCTTGAATAGAAGGTTCAGCATTTCAGTTGAAAGATCGGTTGAATTCAACACTTTACAATAAGGTCACATTAGTTAAAATTAGTTTACTGAGGTGGCACGGTGGCTCAGTGGGTAGCACTGTTGCCTCACAGCAAAAAGGTCCCTGGTTTGAGTCTTGGTTGAACCAGGATGCCTTTCTGTGTGGAGTTTGCCCTGATAAAGGGAGCAAGCTGAAGGAGAAAGAGAGAGTTCAAATTAGTTTACTGCATTAGTTAACATGAACTAACAATGAAAAATACTTCTAAAGCAATTTCAATGTTTACAAATACATTGTTAAAATCAAAAGCTTTATCTGCTAACATTATTTAATGTGAGTTAAAATTACAATGAACAGTAATGAACAGTTAATGAATGCTAACAAAGATTAATAAACACTGTAACAAAAGTATTTCTCATTGATACAGTTGAAATTTTACATACAGTTAAACTGTCTGCTGTTCTACAGAAAAGTCCTTCAAATCCCAAAAATTCTTTGATTTTTCAGCATGTTTCTGTCTTTGAACCCTTTCCAACAATGACTGTGATTTTGAGATCCATCTTTTCACAACTGAGGGACTCATATGCAATTATTACAGAAGGTTCAAACACTCACTGATGCTTCAGAAGGAAACACAAAGCATTAAGAGCCAGGGGTGAAAACGTTTTGAATTTGAAGATCAAGGAAAATTTAACTTATTTTATCTTCTGGGAAACATGTAAATATCTTCTGTAGCTTCTGAAGGGCAGTACTAAATGAAAAAAAAAATGATATTTGGGAAAATGAGAAAAATGTTCACATCTTCATTCTGTTCAAAAGATTATACCCCTGGCTCTTAACGCGTGTTTTTTCCTTGTGAAGCGTCAGTGAGCGGTTGAACCTTCTGTAATAGTTGCATATGAGTCCCTTAGTTGCCCTCAGTGTGAAAATATGGATCTCGAAATCATACAGTCATTGTTGGACAAAAAATATGCAAAAGATGCTGAAAAACCAAAGCATTTGTGGGACCTGAAGGATTTTTTAAACTAGGAACTCATGAACAACTATCACTAAACAAAAAAACACAGCTGTGGATCATTCAGGTAACAACGCAGTATTACGAATCAAGTGTATGTAAACTTATGAACAGGGTCATTTTCATATATTCAGTCTTTTATGTGAAATATCTTATGCAAACTTTTTAACTCAACTGTAAATTTTATTTCAGAAAATTTAAGTTGTTTGTTCCATAGTTTATGGTTAAATGAAAGTGTGTCGACTCTAGACGAGCTTTTCTCAGTCAGCCAAAGAAAACATGCACTGATGACACAACAGGTGAAGTTAGTCAGATCGTTTACCCTGAATCTGTTCTGATCACATCTGATCTATTTTTCGGACATCTGTCTTCTAAGCATAATGATCTATTCAAATGTATACTGAAATAGCACCACATAATGAGTTCATTTGAATAATATGTCTTAATTCTGCACGGCATCGAATATGCATGAGCACAGCATTGCATCTGCTGATCATGAATAAAAAACAAAACAGCAGCGAAAACCAAGAGTTGAGGGAAGAAAGAGCGCTAGAGAGATATTGGAGACATTAATGCACACTTTTGTCCTGCAGAGGTTTGATTTTAATCCTTCTCTAAACGAGACTCCCCTGCAGTGCCGGTCGGCAGATTTGATGAAAGATTTAGGTTTTATAACCGCTAATAATGCTGAACATGAAAGTCCGAGCGGCGCGCTGTTCTGGTGCTCATCGCAGGAGGCAGCTGGCTTATTTGGCCTGTTTGTTGGGCGCAGAGGAAGCCCCAGGTCTGGATTCCCAGTGTCACGAAACAGCCAGAAAGTTGACTCCTCATTAAAGACTACAGATTGGTTCACATAGTGAAGCAAAGTTACTAAAATACTACTTTTATACCTCAAAACTCTTATCAAAGATGCTGCATTAGAGCTCAAAAAACTGTTTTTTTGACAGCTTATCTTCATGTCAGTGAAATCGCAAGCAATCCAAGCACTCACAGCTTGAATCCTCTTTGATTTCAGAATAAATCAGAAAATGACTAAGGAAAATTGTGATGTTTCATCTAGAGGTCTTTTCTAGGTGATTATGAGGTAAGGCAGTTTAGTCATCATACTGAATTGTTTATATAGGACCTACTTTGACATTTCTATTAAAATTCTAGTTGAAAAAAGCTAGTCCCTGACATGTTTCTGACATTTTCAGTTAATGGAGGCAGCTGAATCTTCGTTATATTTAGTTTGTTGTCACTTAAAAAAAATAATCATACAATTTTAACTGCTTTGTCCTACACTGGCCTGTCCTACCCCATTTTAAGGGTCCCATCAGTGAGGCTGGGAACAGAGATCTGTTTTTAAAAATGCCTCAACAAATCATAAACGCACAGCACAGCTAGTCTGCCTACTGAATGAACAACTCTAATCAGTAAGTTCCGTTTTAGTGAATCAAACAGAGTGTACAACTGTAAGACTTAACCAGTCAGGTAGATACACTTATATTTGTAAGATTACATTTTGTTAAAGACGCACTTTATATTTTATTTGATAAATGAATATCATATTTGATTTTTTTATAAAACTTAAATTATAAGTTTGAAGTATCTATGTTCAATTCCTGTCATAACAAAGCTTAATTTTCAGTGTCACATGATCCTTCAGAAATCATTCAGATTTGGTGCTCAAAAAAATCCCAAATTCAAAGTCGGACGTGCTGTCCCAGCTAACA
Source organism: Labeo calbasu (assembly GCA_019740295.1). Taxonomy (NCBI): domain Eukaryota; kingdom Metazoa; phylum Chordata; class Actinopteri; order Cypriniformes; family Cyprinidae; genus Labeo; species Labeo calbasu. The sequence continues at coordinate 17,355 of JAHKKF010523379.1, read as the reverse complement.
AAAAAAGTTCTCCTAACTTTAGCTAACATTCTCTAAAGGTTCTCTCAAAGTTATCGAAAAACTTTCTTCAGTAACGTTAGTTTTTGGTTCCCAGAAAGTTAGTTTTCGGTTTTATAACATTATTGTAACGTTTCCCTAATGTTAATGCATATTTCCCAGAGTGTTAGTTTTTAGTTTGTATAACGTTAATCAAACATTCCCAGAATGTTAATTTTGGCTCCCAGAAAGTTAGACCAAACCAGAAAATTAAATGGGAACCTAAAACTAATATTAGGGGAACGTTCTTTGAACATTAATATAATGGGGAATGGAACGTTCTAATAATGTTTTAAATAACGTTTAAAACATTATTAGAACATTAATATAATGAGAAACTGAAACATTGTAAAAACAGTTTGAATAACATTTTTAGCACCAAACAAGAACGTTAATACATTGTCTAAAAAAAAATGGACGTTTTGAGCCTTTAAGAACCTTCAGCAGTAACATTTTAAGAACTTACTGGGAACGTTAGGGAAACGTTCTTAGAACATTAATATAAATGGGAATGGAATGTTCCATTAATGTTTTAAGTTACATTCTTAGAATATTAATATAACAAGAGACTGAAACATTCTAAAAACTTTTAAAATAGCATTCTTAGAACCAAACAAGAATGTTAATACAACGTCTAAAAAAACTGGACATTTTAAAAATTTCTGAGAACATTAAAAAAAAATGCTTTCATAACTTAATAGGAACGTTACGGGAACGTTTCTATAACGGAACATTGTTAGCTGGGCTACTATCAAAATAAAGGCAATAAATATCTTGTTGAGCCCAAACTTTTGAACAGTGGTGTAAATTACTATTTGTTTGTTTTAGTATTGTTGTTTAAAGGGGTCATATGTTGCTAAAAAGAACATTATTTTGTGTATTTGCTGTAATGCAATGTGTTTAAGTGGTTTGAGGTTCAAAAAACACATTATTTTCCCCATACAGTACATTATTGCTGCTCCTCTCTGTCCTGCCTTTTTGAAACGCTTTCGATTTTTATAAAGCTCATCATTCTGAAAAGCACGGTCTGCTCTGATTAGCCAGCTATTCAGTGCGTTGTGACTGGCCGAATACCTCAAGAATGTGACGGAAATGTTATGCCCTTACCATGTTGTGATGCCGTGTCCCAGTGCGATGAGACAAAAACAATAAAACCCATTATAAATGAAGCATTTGTTGCATCCAGTAAGGACATAATTACTGATTATAATGATTGTCTCTTTACACGTTGTGTTGTGTCGCCTAAACATAACACGTTTGCATTTGTGATCGTAGAAACGAGTAACTACACGCACTACTCTACACTACTCAAAACTTGCATTTGAATAGCCAGTAGCAAATTCGTTAAATATGAAAACGTACTTACAGGAGTCAGAAGCGCCAGACTGTCCTTGCAAAGTTGGAACTGACCCACTTTATAGTGTGCACAGCCGACATTGTAGGCTACTCTTCCATAAAATGCGCTGCACACACTTAAAGGGTGGGTCATCGGATGCTACGTTCACTTTTACATTTTGTTTGAACATTAATGTGTGTTGGCAGTGTATGTACAAATCTACCCTATAATGATAAAAATCCATGCAATGGTTTTTAATTAATCTGTAAAAATAATATCCCCTTTTTCAAATCAAGCCATTCTCAGATGCCTGTCGTTGTGGCGTCACACCGACAGAGGCAGCTCCCACGATAGTTGATTGACATGAGCGTTTACCAAAGTATATTATAGACTTTTCATTAAGACCCTAAAGAATTATATCAACTTGTGGAAAATGGGCATCCGATGACCCCTTTAAATATTTGTGCTGTACTGTTCTGTGCAAATTTACAGATCTTATATATGCATTAACGGCTTGTAACAAAGGCAAAGGAAAACATGAAATTACATCCTGTGACCAGTTAGATATTTCGGCCTTGTTCCACACGTTGTATTTAATTTACTATTAAAATGATCTTTTTTCTTTAAATTAAATTAGAAATGTATTTAGTATTAAAATAATCTTGTAACTTGTCAATGTAATTGCATTTATTTTACTTCGTATTTATTCCTTAAAAGTCCTTTTTAACGTTTTGTTAAGAAACAAGAACGGAATCACTAAATTCTTAACGATTTCCATCGCTAGCCACAAAAGTTTCACTTCACTTGTACTAACAGTCTGAAAGGTGAATTTGGCTTCATATGATACATTCCTGCATAAAAGCGAGGGTCTCAAAGCCGACAGCTGCCTTTAGTGTCTGTTGTCAAACCGATTTCACAGATGTCAGATGACTGAAGTCACATGTTGCATTGTAAAAATGATGAGCTCTAATGAGGAATAATTCTCTGGTCCACCACACCCCTGACAGAAGCCTTCTTTTACTGTATTTTCTCTGACACACGAGCCACAGTATATAAAGGTGGATTGATCATTAAAACGGTCCTTTCGTTGCAGCTGTCCCGGCACCTAGTCTGAAAGGAGGCCCCTTTGATTCGGAGCCAGGCTTAATTGGTCGTATCTAAAATGGTTTAAGTAATTAAGATGACAGAGCCGGTCTGTGAGAGGACACTTTCCTCGTGTCCTCTCGCGGAGGTCTGGCACCTCTCTAGGGTCCTCATTATGACTCGGTCCCCGCAAGTTACATGTCCTCACAAGTGAGGATTTTGACGGGTATCTCTCCAAGTTGACCTCCCACACACACATGATAAATTCATCATCTCCACAGAAGAGCGTTTGGGATTAAGTTGGTAGTAGTGGGAGGCAGGAGGTGATTTGACAGTGTTCGCTAATGCCCACGTTGGTTTTGAAATGAGCTAACATTGTATCATGTTTTGTTGCACTGAGTAATGCGCGTGCTGCGTGTTGTTGCACCAGAACAAGCGTGCTAGTAGGATCCAAAAAAGACCACGGTGAAAATCTAGGTTGTACAATCTAATTTAAACCTAAAAATTAACAAGCATTCAATTCAGTTCAGATTAATTTGAAATATTTCAGATTCTACAGTATTTCTAGGTCACCAATTAAGTAAATTTGTGACATTGATCATGTACAGATGGTCGGATGTTCTTCCAAGATGCTCTTTGGATCATTCTCAAATCATTCTGGAGAACATGATCATCAGGTTTTAAATAAACTTGTGGAGTTGTTCTGGCAAAAAAAGGGTGCACCAGCTTGCTCCAAACAGGCCATTTTAATCAATTTTTCAATTAAACTTTTCAGAAATTGTTATGCTTGTTATATAATTTGTAATGGAAAAAATTGACTTAATAAGAAAAATGCAAAACATTTTTCACTAGTGTTCTCAGGCCACACCGTATTTCATTTGTAAAATTTGATAAGATTATCATGCAGCTCTAGCATGAGCACACACTTATTAATGTTATTGTTGTTGTTATTATTATGAAACTTGTAATGATCTGTTGGTTCATGATTTATTTCACAATTAAAACAAGAGATCAGTGTTATTTTAGCAGTAATATTAATATTATATTACAGTTTTTAATTATTTTTTTAATTTGCTATTATTTGTTATTTTAATTTCACCTAATAAGTTCGCCAAAAATGAAAATTACCCCATGATTTACTCGCCCTCAGGCCATCCTAGGTGTATATGACTTTATTCTTTTGGACGAATACAATCAGAGTTGTCCTGGCTCTTCCAAGCTTTATAATGGCAGTGAATGGGTGTTGAGATTACACGTAAACACGTTTTGACAAAAAAGCCGGTATTGTCCACTTTCAAGGTATCGCAATTTCACGTTTTACTGCAGAAGCCGATCTTGTTGTTGTGAACAGAAGCCGATAAGTTCGTTTTAGCGAGTCAGTGCGCTGTATTGTGCGGTGTTAAAAATAAATACATAAATGTACATTTTGTAACAAAGAAGAAATAAAACTAATTTTATTAATTCAAATATTCATTAAAATTCATTGGAAAAACACAATGACAATGAGCAACAATTGTCACGTGGCGTCATCACGTCTGCATCCGTCACTGAAGATTAAAAATACACCAGTTAACATGTCGCAAAAACGCATTTCTAATTTTTTCACCGAATGAAGCGCCGCGCAGTATAAATAACTGATGTTTGATTAAATACAGCGTTTTCTTTACTCAAACACTGTGTCTGTAAGGGCTAATTTTTCTTTGTGTGTTTGAAGAGCGGAGAGAATCTTAACTTTTGCCGTCTAGTTGTAGCCAATATACTTTTGTAGGCTATGTTTTAAATATCCTGTGAATATAGAGCTTCGTTGCTATATCATGAGATTTTGTCCAAGTGTATTAAACGACAAGAAAAACTAAGCGCCCATATAACTACAATAAAACTTATAACCTGTACATTGATGAAAGCACATAATGCGATGCAATTGCTGCCTCAGATACAGCTGTTATTATGACAGACAAAACACAGATCGTCATTCACTGGTCAAAAAGCAATTAACTCCATTTGAGCTTGATTTTCATAAAATGTTAAGTGCAGTCTGATAAAGCCATAATACCAATTCTGACGACTGTGTTTAATTATTAAAAAAAAAAGCCTTTTTTAAATATTCTATTTTTATTTCTGTGTTTCAGTGCTTGGTGTGCCGTGGTATTTTTTTATTTACCAATTTTATTTGCCACTGTTTAGGCCCACAATAAAACAGTACCATTAAGATATTCACATATATGAAACTGAAGTTTTCAACAAAATTGTCACTTTGTTATGGATTTCCCCTTCAAAAACGATCGTAGGTTGTGGTTCATTATTATTACAGATCAGTCATAAAGAAGTACAATGGAAAATTCACATTTATTAAACATTTAACTCTTATTAACAACAAAATGAAGAAGAAGAAGCCTAGCCTATACTTGTGTTGTAACCCAAATAAATAAGGTTTCCCTTATTTAAAACAAATGCTTCATTTGTGGTTCATCGTTATTCTTTTAGTTATTTTAGGTCAGTTATTTTAAACGAAGAAATTAAACATTTATTAACAATAGTTATCTTGCGCTTTTAGATCCGCCAGCAGTCATTCCGCCTCATTCTCGTCACGTGACTCCTGCGGCTCCGCACTGCTTGGAACAGTCACGCCATGCACGGCGCCTCCCTCAAATATGTAGCGTCCCATGTTCAGCAGAACTAAATTGATTTTATTTCTAGAAAAATGCCTTGTTTTAGCCTGTGTATTGCACACTTATAACTTTGCTCCTGGCAAACACTGACCAACATTCCCCCCTGCTCCCCCTTTTTTTTTCCTCAGCCCCCCCTGCTCAAAATTTGTTCCCGTGGCTATGGTTACCTGTATTTGTTTTATTAAGTTATTATTACTTAATCAAAACAACCCAACTGCAGTTTGATTGATATTACTTGGAATGCACAATAAGAAAAACTCTTTATTTAAAACTTTATAATCCATAATCTTTAGCTTCCGCTAACTTTCGTACGCATGTTCAGAAAGTGGCGTTCCAGCGGATGACGTATGATGGACGTGTTTTGTTTTGCTCTCTTATGCCTTGGTCTCTTGTTGTGCTCTCTTTGCTCTTGTACACCTATATCCTACATCGTATGCTGGAATGCCACTCTCTCATGTACACATACACGAAAGCTTATGGAAGCTAGAGATTATGATTTATGAAGTTTTAAATAATTACATTTTTTTTACACAAACAAATCAGTTTTCTTTAGAAGGCTTTTATTAAGCCCCCGGAGCTGTGTGGAGTACTTTTTATGATGGATTGATGTACATTACTGGACTACAAAATCTCAACGCCCATTCACTGCTATTATAAAGCTTGGAAGGGCCAGGACATTTTTTGATGGAATTCCGATTGCATTCATCTGAAAGAAGAAAATCATATGTCTTCAGGGTAAGTAAATCATAGGGTGATTTTTATTTTTTTGAGTAACTATCCCTTTAACAAAAATATTTGTCATAGTTTTAGTTTTAATGAACAACATTAATAACCCTGTTCCAAAGTCCTATTCATCCAAATGAAATGGTTTACAATTATTATTTCTTTTTTTCCCTCATGAATTTTTTGCATATGCTCCTCAGCTGGTCAGGTTCTTAGCATCCCCCAGGCAAATCCTGCAGGCATCCCTGAGAAGGATGTCTGTACAAGTAAAAGAGAATGTAAACTGCACTGTCACAGGAAGACGGTTTCACAGGATCTGTTTTAACCTCTGCTTCTGTAATAAGAGGGACAAGTACTGTAGGTCAGGCTTATGTGAGGCTTATGGGCCTGAAAGAAAGCTTTGGTTTGTATGCAGCTACAGTACAGACCGAGACTGTGACTAGATTTCTGAAATAAAAACCAGGCCGTTTGTACTTCAGCGATCAATAAATCATTGAAGTTTCTAATATTGTCTGTGATTTAAAAAGGAGATTACAGGTTTTGACCCTGCATAATGCAGTACTCAAATGTACATTTAGTCATCAGCATAAAAACAAAGACATGAAACAACAACAGACACTCTTGTTTCTCTCGAACTAATGCTTATAGACTTACATTAACATCAAAAGTAACGGTATAAAAAGTCAGCTAAATAAAATTGGTAATAATGTTAATAATCTAAATAAGTGCGCAAATCTAATGCCATAAGTAGAAACTGTGAAGAAAAGACTATATATAGTGTGCTCAGTCTAATTACCTTCTGTTCAGTGAATTTTTTCAGCCTTAAGAAAGATGAAATTGAACGTTTCTGAAGACTATAATAAAAGATAGCTCAGCCAGAGATAACTGAAATAAATACAGTGACATGCGAAAGTTTGGGAACGCCTTGAAGAATCTGTGAAAATGTTAATAATTTTAACAAAATAAGAGAGATCATATAAAATACATGATATTTTTTATTTAGTACTGTCCTGAGTAAGATATTTTACATAAAAGATGTTTACACATAGTCCACAAGAAAAAAAAAAGATGGAATTATTAAAATAACCCCCTTCAAAAGTTTGGGAACCCTTGGTTCTTAATACAGTGTGTGGTTACCTGGATGATCTACAACTGTTTTTTTTTTTTTTTGTACTTTTGTGACAGTTGTTCATGAGTCCTTTGTTGTTCTGAACTGTTAAACTGAGCACTGTTCTTCAGAAAAATCAAGGTCCTGCAGATTCTTCAGTTTTCCAGCATCTTTTGCATATCTGAACCCTTTCCAGCAGTGACTGTATGATTTTGAGATCCATCTTTTCACACTGAGGACAATTGAAGGTCTCAAACACAACTATTAAAAAAGGTTCAAACATTCACTGATGATCCAGAAGGACACACGATGCATTAAGAGTTGGGGGGTGAAAACTTTTGAAAAGAATGAAGATGTCGAAATTTGTATTATTTTGTTGAAATATCTTTTTTTTTCCATTTAGTATTGCAACAGAAGATAGTTGCATGTTTCCAGGAAGACAAATTAAGTACAATTTACCTTGATCTTGAAATTCAAAAAGTTTTCACCCCCTGGCTCTTAATGCATTGTGTGTCCTTCTGGAGCATCAGTTTGAACTTTTTTTAAATAATTGTGTCCTCAGTGTGAAAAGGTGGATTTCAAAATCATACTGTCACTGCTGGAAAGGGTTCAAATATGCAAAAGATGCAAGGTACTCATCCTGTGGATTATATGTAAACATCTTTTGTCTAAAATATCTTACTCAGGACAGTACTAAATAAAAATAACATGCATTTTATATGATCTCTCTTATTTTGTTAAAATTATTCACATTTTCACAGATTCTGCAATTGGTTCCCAAACTTTTACATGCCACTGTACGTTGCCTTTTGTACAGGTATATTCCTTCCAGCTGCGATAAGTGCAGACAACGCTACTTAATCAGGTTCATTAGGATTATTGATGGGATTCTCAGTTGAGGATCATTAACAGCGAAAGATTCCTACCCGCACTGCACTCCACATGCGTGGATGACTAGAACATATATTTCCTCAACATCAGTCAGATACGACCTCTGTCAAATGAAATGCGTACAACGCTCTGACACTATAGCGACATGAAGTATTACCGCTGACACAGTGCTGGAGCAGAATGCTTATTGCGGAGGTCATGTTTAGTCTGACCTCCCATTGTGGCTCATTTACCGGCAGGTGCTAAGACCAGGTAACAGATGCAAATAAATAATGAAAGTAGGTGCTGAATTTAAGAGTGCAGGGGTCAGAGCTTAGCACTACTACTGCGTTCATACAACAAAAAAACGCCTGATTTCCAATTCAAAATGTGAACGCCGCCTCCAGCGCAGCTCTGTGTGCAATGCTAAGGACATACTGTACATGCGTAAATGAGTCATTTTACATCAGCCGAAAGCTAACTGAACTGTGGCTTTATTAGGCACAAGCAAATATTTTGAGGCATTAAAGTTGTGAGTTAATGTCATAACTAATATCATCGAAAATCCCCACGGCCTCCATTCTTAAATAATGTAAAAATCCCAGTAGCAACATCGTCCAGCATCTATCAGTGATCTCAGCCGCAGCCCACAGCGCAAGCTGACTCCGTTAATGACCACACTGCAATTATTCTGCCCTTGAAACTTCAAATGCATATTCATTAGACTGAATTACATTTAAGGCTTACGCTTTTCATTTCTCAAGCAGTGCAGCATTGATTCTATATGTTTGTCTTCAATGCTACAAATAAAATTATCACTGGGAGTTGTCAGTGTAATATGAGATAGGAGACTTTGGAAATGTGCCTTTCTATCTTGTAAATATGCTTGCCACGTATTTACAAGATAGAATTCCGGTGTTGCAACACCAGCACTGAACAGCGTGAAACAGATGCAACAGTGTATTCAGATTACAGATCGAAAAGCTCTTACAATGTGGTTCTTCTTAGAGAACCAAAAACACAAAAGCACAACTGGTGCAGTCTTATTCCTGAACAAAATAGTCTTATGAACCTTTTTTTTAATAAATACAAAGTGTACAGTGCAACCAGTGTAGTCTGATTCCTTAAAAATATATTTTTGTGAACCAATTATTTTTAATAATAACGAAACCTACAGCGCAGCCAGTGTAGACTCACAAACAAATGACACTTTTGAAGCAGTTCTTTTTAAAGAATCATAAACATACACAGCACAGCCAATGTAGTCTGATTACTGAAAGAAATACTCTAATGAAATTATTAGTATTAATAAATCTAAATTATACAGCACACCCAGTGTAGTCTGATTTCATATGAACCAGTTATTTTTAATGAATGAAAAAAACAACAGTGCAGCCAGTGTACTCTGACTCACAAACAAATGACACTTATGAATCAGTTTAAGAGTTCACTTAAAGAATCAAAAACATATAGCATAGACAGGGTAGTCTGATTACTTAACAAATTATTCTTCAGAATAAATTTGTTTTAATAATAACATAGCCTACGGTATATCCAGTGTTGTCCGACTCAAACAAATGACATTTATGAATCAGTTCTTTTTAAAGAATCACATAAATGCAGAACAGACAGTGCAGTCTAATTACTGAACAAAATACTCTTATGAACCAATTATTTTTAATGAATAAAAACGTACAGGGTAACCAGTGTAGTCTGAATCCTGAACAAATGATTCATTTGAACCAGTTCTTTTTAATAATAACAAAACCTACAGTGTAGCCTGTGTTGTCCGACTCACAAACAAATGACTCTTATGAATCAGGTTTTTTTTCTTCCAAAGCATCACAAGCATGCAGAATCACAAACATATTCTTATGAACCTATTCTTTTTAATGAATAAAAAACTTACAGGGTAACCAGTGTAGTCTGATTCCTGAACAAATCATTTTTTTGAATGAATTCTTTTTAATAATAACAGTGTAGCCAGTGTTGTCCGACTCACAAACAAATGACTCTTATGAATCAGTTCTTTTTAAAGAATCAAAAACCATACAGGGCAACCAGTGTAGTCTGATTCCTGAACAAATGATTCTTTTGAATCTTTTTAATAATAACAAAATCCAATCTAACTCACAGACAAATGACTCTTATGAGCAGGTTCTTTTTAGTGAATCAAATCCATACAGTGTAATCAGTGTAGTCCAAACAGTAGTCTGAGCCAATGACTTATTTTTTTTATTTGTTTTATTTATTGATTTTTTTGTGAATCAAATGCATACAGAATAGTGTGAGACTTGAATCAGTGTAGTTACTGATTGATTGTTCATATGATAATGTATAGTACACTATTTTATAAATAATGTGAAATCATTTATGAAACGATACCACATTTTTTGTTTATTTTGTATGGTTGTTTTGCATTTAAGGCCAATTATTAGACTGGATTAATGTTTTTTTTTTTTTTTTTTTTTTTTTTTACATCTTTTAAGTAATGTCTCAGTAAGTACATTTTACATTTGTTTTTATATAAGTTAACCCATCATTTGGTGATGAAATGTAAATTTCTTTTCCAAATATTTCTTACGGGTACTAAAACAATCATTAATGGAATCATTTAAATAATAGTTAACTCAAAAATGAAAATTATGTTAATTAATTACTCACCCCAATGTCATTCATCTTCACATGGACTATTTTAAGGATGTCCTTACTACTTTTCTAGGCCTTGAACGAAAATATCTTAATTTGTGTTTCAAAGATGAACGAAGGTCTTACGGGTTTGAAACAACATGAGGGTGAGTAATTAATGACAGAATTTTAATTTTGGGGTGAACTACCCATTTAAGGTACTGGAAGCTAAATGTTTCATGAATTCTTAATGATTCCAATCTCTGTTCAAAAGCCATTTTGATTAGTCACATGTGTTGTGTGGCTTTTGATGTAGACGCATGCACTCCTGCTACACCCAAAACTCTTAAACAAATGCAGTCATTTCCGCTGACATTTACTTAAATGCGTTTGCTCCCGGTCAGTCAGATATTGTACGCTCAGAAAAAGTAGCAGGTCATCATGAGCCAAACCATTTTTAAAGATGTACTTTACGCAACACTGACCAAAAATAAAAAAAAGTGACCTATGATTATTGTACCACTGTTGCACTGTCAAATGCATACTATTTTCACTCTAGATTTCAACTGGAATTTTACGGTCACAAGGACTTTACCTATATCTAAAGCTGTTCTGCTCGCTCTCTTCGATGGAATGTGCCGCATGCATTTTGTTCCTCCATGAATATTTAATTGGCTGGAGCCAAATTATCCCATGTATAATTTAAAGCAGGCATGTTGTTGTCTACCAATATGGAGTTCCCTGGTCATTATGAAGTCAGCAGTATTTATAAGAGATATCAGTCTTCACCACAGTCAGTGCACAGAGACATGTCTAGGATAAAACAAGCATCGCTCAGCCATTTGTTCTCAGCTCTCCTTTTCTGAAACTGCACAAAGGGCAAACCATTATCTATTGCTGCACACCATCAGCAGTGCCAGTAGTATATTTGACTTAACATTTTGTATGCTTTTAAAGAGATGTACTCACCCCCTTGTCATCCAAGATGTTCTTGTCTTTCTTTCTTCAGTCGTAAAGAAATTATGTTTTTTAAGGAAAACATTTCAGCATTTTCTCCATATAATGGACTGATATGTGCCCCGATTTTGATCTTCCAAAATGCAGTTTAAATGCGGCTTCAAACTATCCCAAATGCAGTTGTAATGCAGCCGAGAAAGAAAGGTCTTATCTACCATAACGATTGGTTATTTTCATAAAAATAATACAATTTATATACTTTTTAATGTTCATTTCGAAAAACTCCCATCTCATGTTCTCCCTCAACTTCAAAATCGCCCTATATCGCTGTTTTACCTTTTTTGTTAGGGGTGTTTGATCTTCTTTGCATGTTCACTTTGCAAAGACTGGGTCGGTACTTCTGCAGCAATGGAGGATGATTTTGAAATGATTTTTGAAGTTGAGGGAGAAAATATGATTGGAGATTCTTAACATACCCTAACTGTCTTGAGGCACAATACACAGGGAGTGAAAATAACCAATCGTTTCGCTAGATAAGACCCTTCTTCCTTGGCTGGGATCGTTTACAGCCACATTTGGGATCATTTGAGGCCGCATTTAAACTACATTTTGGAAGTTCAGAATTGGGGCACCATAGCAGTCCATTATATGGAGAAAAATGGCGAAATGTTTCCCTCAAAAATTTCTTTACGACTGAAGAAAGAAAGACATGAACATCTTGGATGACAAAGGGATGAGTACATTATATGTGAATCTTTGTTTTGGAAGTGGACTTTTCCTTCATGTCGTTCTGTTGATCTTCAGAACACAAATTAAGATATTTTTGATGAAATCCAAGGTAGAAGGTAGTAAAGACATCGCTGGTAGAGAAGATAGAAAAGAAATCATTGAATTAAGTCATTATTTTAGTTTTCTTTGCGCACAAAATTATTCTTGTAACTTNAGAAAGAAAGACATGAACATCTTGGATGACAAAGGGATGAGTACATTATATGTGAATCTTTGTTTTGGAAGTGGACTTTTCCTTCATGTCGTTCTGTTCATCTTCAGAACACAAATTAAGATATTTTTGATGAAATCCAAGGTAGATGGTAGTAAAGACATCGCTGGTAGAGAAGATAGAAAAGAAATCATTGAATTAAGTCATTATTTTAGTTTTCTTTGCGCACAAAATTATTCTTGTAACTTTATAAAATTACGGCTTGAACCACTGATGTCACATGGACTGTTTTGACAATGTCCTTGCTACCTTTTCCGGGCCTTAAATATAGTTGTGTGGAAACTTTCAGCGCATTTTAATTTTGGGGTGGACTATTCCTTTAAAGCAATGGGAATAAAATTTTCTTTCATGCATACTGATTTTGCATATAACTATGACGTTTTCAAAATGAAAATGATTTCGCTTTTTCACAGATGCCTGAAATGTGCAGATGCTCCCTGCCAGAAAAGCTGCCCCACCAATTTGGATATCAAGTCTTTCATCACCAGCATTTCCAACAAGGTGACACCTATTACAATGCTGGAACTTGCTCACTCAGCAGCTACGCCGAACAGAGTTTATTGATGTTGGCTTAAGTGATAATCTCATAATCCTTTGTGTATTATATTTCTCAGTTAGTTAAGCACAAGTACTTATACGTGGCTTTATTCGGCCAGGTAAAATCTCCAAATCTCTGCTTTAGTCCATGTTTATAGTTGACTCTATTGTGTGTCTTCTAGAACTACTACGGTGCTGCCAAGGCAATCCTGTCCGATAACCCTCTGGGTTTGACCTGTGGCATGGTTTGTCCCACCTCTGATCTTTGTGTGGGGGGCTGCAACCTCTATGCCTCTGAGGAAGGCCCCATCAATATTGGTGGGCTGCAGCAGTTTGCTACTGAGGTAAGGTGCTCTTCAAATCCACTGGCTAAAATTGCAGCTTTTTCGTTGTTAAGTCAAAGGTCTGGTGATCGTTCAACTGAACTCGAAGCTAAAAAATAATGTAAAAAATATACTGTATGTTTGAAATCCAAGACTTATTTTTAGACTTCAGTGGTAATTTAATGTAATGATTCCTTCAGTGGTCTACTGATGCTGCTTTCCCCTGTTCTTTCTGCTGTCTTGTACTTTTGTGCTGTCTTGTACCCAGGCTTGTACGTTCAGTTCCTTACTCACATCCCTTTAACAATCACCAGGCTCTTTTTAGTTCCTCTGAGAAAAGTCAGTGGGAAAGTCTTTTTCTCTGATGGAATGGACTTTTTTTCAAAGGTGTAAATCAAGAACAAGCTCAGGGAGGGAGAGAAAAAGTTAGCCTTTGCTCTCTTGTATTTTTTCTTTAGTTCTTAATCTTTTTGAGGAAAAGTAGAAAACAAGAACTTTAGAATTGAGTTTTTTTCATGTTGCTTACCTAGCCTACTACGTTTGCACTGACCCATTTATTTAGCTTATACTTGCTAATTTGTTGGTCATTTTTTATTGTTTATTGTCATATGGCTGTGATTGAGTTAGCTGTTTAATTTCAAACACTTATTTTTTACATTCAGTCAGGCAAATACTGTATTGAACTATAATAAACACATTTATACACTACCATTCAAAAGTTTAGGGTTGGTGAGATTTTGGTAATTGTTTTTTTTTTTTTTTTTTTAAAGAAGTCTCCTACTATTACAATTTTAAAGGAGACCTATTGTGCATCTTTTTACAATACAATGTGTAACATAAATCTCAGGTGTCCCCAGAATGTGTCTGTGAAGTTTCAGCTCAAAATACCCCCCAGATCATTTATATTAAATCATTTTGAAAATGGCTATTTTAAGTGGAAGCAGAAACGTCTCTTTACAGTGTCTCTTTAAATGCAAATGAGCTGTTGCTTCCCGCCCCTTTTTCCACAATAGGTGCAATTCCCGCTCGTACCTCAGATACTCTGCTAAAAAAAACCATCTTTTTGGTTTTGACAATTACGTCTATTGCGCTGAAATCATGCGTTTTAATCCATATTAGTTTAAAGTTCTGATACATGGTATTCTGAGTGCACACATCCAAAGCACACACAAAAAAGTGGCTGTCACACGGCATGTGAGTGCTAAACTAAGTTCTCTTTCATGTATTAATGAGCTTAAACTGTCAAAAACACACGAGTTACAAAAACAGTAAATTATTTCTGTGAAGGTAAACAGTTGGGAAAGAAATAGCATGTTTATATTAGATCTGTGTGGCAGCGGTGTAATATACAGTAAATAAATCAATAAATCGACTGATCTCTTGTCTTCTTTGAGGCTGGGACTCTAAATAGTGTTCTGTGCTCGTCTATGCAGCCTACAACAGAACAGTTAGCAAGCTTTGTTCAAACCTTCAGCCTGGCGTTAGAACTGGTACACCGCTGTTGCTTGCGAATACACAATGGTGGCGCCGTGGGTGGAAACGTGCAGGGTAAGGGCGGTAATATTCCAATAAGTTCTGTTTTCTACATCACTGGGGGAGCAAAATCCGAGCGGCTCGTTTTTTCACAAGCTTGCAGAGAATTCACTAGGTTGTCCGTTTTCACATTTTCTGGTTTGGTACATGCACTGGGGACCTGATTATAGCACTTAAACATGGAAAAACTCCTATTTTCATGATGTGTCACCTTTAAAAAACTGTTTTCTGTTATTTCTGCGAAGTATTTTCAACAGGCATTTCTCCAATCTTGAGTGTCACATGATCCTTCAGGAATCTTTCTGTGCTAATTTGGTGCTCAAGAAAAAAAAGTGCATTCAAAAAAAATCAGTGTATTCAAAAGTACAATCTTACTGACTCGTGTATATAGGTGTATATATTATGTATTTTATTATGTACTTTAAGTTATAGAATAATTTATTTTAGTAAGGGGATATGACTAAAAGCATTAATGCATAACCTAGTGTAGTCTTGTTAAAAAATATATCATATATAACAATACTTTATATTTTGTGTACTAAAGTGTCTATATTACCATGTGGTTATTATTGCCATTTTTTCACATATGTGACCCTGGACAAAGCCAGTCATAAGGGTTAAATTTTTGAAATTGAGATTTATACATCATCTGAAAGCTGAATAACGATTTCCATTTAAGTATGGTTTGTTAGGATAGGACAATATTTGGCTGAGATACAACTATTTGAAAATCTGGAATCTGACGGTGCAGAGAAAATCGTCTTTAAAGTTGTCCAAATTAACTTCTTAACAATGCATATTACTAATCAAAAATTAAGTTTTGATATATTTACGGTAGGAAATTTACAAAATATCTTCATGGAACATGATCTTTACTTTACTGATTTTTGGCGTAAAAGAAAATCGATAATTTTGACCCATACAATGTATTTTTGGCTATTGCTACAAATATACCCGTGCTACTTATGACTGTTTTTGTGGTCCAGGGTCACATATGGTGTGTCCACATAGGATGGCCCAGCATTACAATAGCTCGCTCTCCCTTATTTCTAAAACTAGTGTGTCCATTTGTCAAATGTCTAGCTGTCCCATCTTCACCCTGTCTTATCTTCTCTTCACCTGACCTAAGCGAATCTCTATTTTCACATCCCCCCTCTTTGAAAAAAAAAACTCATCCTGAGAGGTCCAGAGAGTCCTGCAAGAGAAGGCCAACCGTACCATCCCGTCAGCTGCTTCCCACCGTCACCTCTCACCGCAGAGATGACAGCTCCTCTCTTCTCAAATGTGAAAGGCCAGGGTTGTTTATCAGCCTGTTGATTAGATAAGCCCTAGACAGGGCCATCAGCGGCCGCTCGCCTCCCCTCCTCTCCTCAGTATGAGCTCGTCGACATACGCAGACCAGTGCTTGCATTAGTGTAAAGCAGGAACTGTACAGTACATCACATACAGTAAATCACATTATATGCCTAGGGCGGCTTCTGGTAAACAGTCAGTTGAGATGAGATGATGCAAACGGGGCCTGAAAGGCTTTCTGGAGCTAAATAAGAGAGGAAAGAGAATCACAGCGTAATGTTGTTTCATTAGGCCTGAGCGGATCTGTGCTTTTACTGTAAAAAGCTCCAGGGAGGTCAACTTTGAACTGTAATTTGCACACTGATTGCTTATAAATATTCCAGAGGTTACAGTGCCGAGGAAATAGGATTTATGTGGAAATGTGCATTTTATGAAGTCAGTTTGCTCTCCTCAGGTGTTCTGTAAGATGGGCATCCCTCAGATCAGGAATCCAGAGCTTCCACCGGCACACGAAATGCCGGAGAGCTTCCACACAAGGATCGCTCTCATTGGTTGCGGCCCTGCCAGCATCAGCTGCGCCTCCTTCCTGGCTCGGCTAGGCTATGATAACATCACCATCTTTGAGAAACAGAAATACATCGGTGGCCTCAGGTAGGATAAATGTTTCTGAATGTCTTTCTGCTGAGCTAAAGTTTATGAGGCAGTGATCTTCTTAACCTCAGCCTGAAAAGACCATGCTGCTCTTGGTCTAGCTGGTGGACCACTGCATCCTGTTCTCTAGAAAAATGTAAGCAATATGGTGTCATAGTAAAAAAATTGGACAGGATTCTAATTAGAATTTCTGTCATATTTTGGAACCATTCCTATAAGATTCCTATAGGACTTCCTAGAACAAAAGATTTTGTTCTTATCAGGTTCATTTTCTTTGCAGCAGCTTGTTTACTGAGAAAATGTACATAAACAAGAATGATTTAAATAGGACGCCAATGGATCCGTATGGAAGTCAGTTTCTGCCACTGAATAAAAAACAAAAAAGGTAATTGCAACTTTTTATCTCACAATTCTGACTTTTTTCTCACAATTGTGAGTTATAAAGTCAGAATTGTGTGATATAAACTCGCAATTCTGACTTACTTTCTCAGAATTGTGAGATATAAACTTGCAATTTTGAGAATATAGTCTTTTTTTCTCTTCAGAATTGGACTTTATTGACAAATAAGTTTCCATCTCACAATTCTGAGGAAAAAAGTCAGAACTGC
>JAHKKF010523378.1:22515-37543 GCA_019740295.1 Labeo calbasu | reverse complement strand
TTGAGGGCGCAAAACAGCCGCAAATTGGGCTTTTGCGAGCACCTTTCTGTAAGCTAAAATGATGAATGACCCTTAGGTCTCGTGGACTTAGTGGACATGTGCATGCGGCGGCCATTGTAAGTCCACAAGCGTGCAAGTGCACATGAAGCATGCCATTTGGGACAGGGTCACTGAAGGCAAACCAGTAGAGTATGGAAAAGATTTACCAAAACTACAAACAAAAAATACTGTCATGCGTGCCTCAATATACTCACGGTGAAGTTCTTTTTCATTTGTTGTCTAGGGGTAAAATAAGTAAATAAAGCAAATAAGCAAGCAATGGTTTAACTTTCCCCAACATTCAAATGTTTTGGTAACCATGTAATAATGTACAAAATTCACCCAGAGCACCTGAGAAACCACCAAAACACCTTTGCCACTAACCAGACAGATTCGTATAGCAATGCAAAAAAATAATTATCAAAATCTTGAAAAAGTAAGCAGTATTTTCTGTTTTCAAACATTAGGGACGTGTCCACTGTCTGTGCTGAAACCACGCCCACTCGCAGAAAACTTGTCCTTCTTTCAGCTGTCAAATGCAAATTAATTTACATAAGGAGACCGAGCTGTTTATAAATTATCTTAAAAATAAAGGTGCTTTAAAAGGTTCTTCACAGCGATGCCATAGAAGAACCATTTTTGGTTCCACAAAGAACCATTCAGTCAAAGGTTCTTTAAAGAACCATCTCTTTCTTACCTTTTTATAATCTGAAGAACCTTCTTTCGCCACAAAGAACCTTTTGTGAAACAGAAAGGTTCTTCAGATGTAAAAGGTTCTTTATGGAATCATTTAGACAAAAAGGTTTTTCTATGGCATCGTGAAGCACCCTTATTTTGAAGAGTGTACCAGGTAATATGCATTTACATGACAAAGGCATAGCTAGCTAGCAAACTGTACACTGTAGCAACTAACAGCAATGACAGTACCTCGCAAATGAATTCTCACTGTAGTTTGATGTCATAGAAACCATCGGTCTGCGCAAAGCTGCTTCAAGTCGAACACACCACTTATAGTGTTAAGAGGGGGGCCATGCTCAGTGGCTCCATTGTGTCACTGAGTCATGATTTTAACCCTGCCCAAAAAATCCTGAACTCAAAAATGGCATAAAACTATTCAGTAACTCTAACTCCAAAATTCAGCACTGCATAGTTCACAGTCATTGTAACATGTTTCAGCAATGCATTTCTAACATTTAGAATGTGTTTAGAAACAATTCTCTGAACTGCCTTTACACAGACTTTAAAACTTACCTAGAAACCACTCTGAACATCTTGGCATCCACAAAGAAACGCAATATAAATCACTCAAGACACCTCAGCAATAGCAACCACTCAGAACACCCAAGCAACCACATGGACACATGTTAAAACCTGTTCAAAACAGCCTAGGCATCTTTGAGCAACGCCATAGCAAACAACTTGGCAATATGCTAAAAACCACTCAGCAACAAACAGCCATAACAGCCTATCATTACAGCAGTGACTTTCACATGCACAAACACCACTCACATCGCTTTCAAATATAGAAACGTTTTTTCTGTTTACTAGTTGTATACTGAAGCTTTATGCAACAGACCTTATGACTCCAAACAGACATAGATCACACGGCAACCGAATGCCCAATAAATTTAGCTCTTTGTACTTTTGCCTTCCCTGAACTGTGTGCTCCATATCTTGCTAAGGAAAGGTTTGCAGCTTTGTTCTGAGTGCCCAACTAGCCTCATATTAATATAGCTGGCGAGTTCATGTGGAAGAGAGAGAGAGTCCAACTCTCATGCCATTTACAGCTAATATGATTTTCACCACAGAGCGGCAGGCACAAAGCACAGAGGTTAAAGAGCGCGTTTATATATAAAAAAGCACATACTCACTTAACTTTGAGGTTTTTACACCTTTTCCAGCAAAAAGAGAAAAAATTTCATTACAGCTACTGTAGTTTTTTCTGTGAATCTACAGCCGGTAACACTATTCTATGTCAGGTCATCAAGGGCAACAGAGAAAAATACACGTTGCGTATGAAGCTGAAAGAGGAAAAGAAAAATGCAACAGCAATATAACCTTAAAAATAGTTCCATGAGGAACTTTCAGCATCCATGTAACCTTTCCACTGAACAAAATGTTCTTTATGGTGGAAAAAAGGTTCTTCAGATTATTAGTCTGAAGAAACATTCTTTAAAGAACCATTCACTGAGAATTTCTTTACCATCTTAAAAATATTGGCATCAGTGGTTCCATGTGGAACCTTTAAAGGTTATGTAATATTGACAGCTAGCGGTTGAAGCAATTACTGCAGTCCAAATATTGGAGAGAGTTGTTTCTCCTGCCCCCTCCTCCTCAGACTGGATGCTCACACGGGTTGCCAGATTGAGAACACATTACAGGAATGATCGCAATTGACCATGAAAGGCGACCAAGTCATGGAGTTTTTTAGGTAGATGCCGAGCCTTTTAGGTTGGGTAGGATCTGCGACCTCTAAGTCCGTTTGCTTGCTTCCATGGCTGCAACTGGCAACCCGGGAAGTAGAAATACTATTGGATAAACTGTCAGTGGGCGGAATCACAAAAACTAAAACAAAAACAGACATTCTAACACAGAATGCACTAGAGTTGCAACGATTCCTAGATTCTATTCAAGTATTCCATTTTGAAAAAATCCTCGATTGCATTTTGCCTGTGTCGAGTAATCACCAAAAAATCAGAAATGGGGCATTCCACATATTAAACCCATTTAAAAATCATAATAAAGCATGATGATATTAAGATCTCACAAACGCTACGATTTCAATTAAATAAATATATGCGACGGCACCCCCCGCCCCCTTGAAGGTCAAGTTAATTTTATTTGATTTTATTTTCTATATAGGGCCAGATCACAACAAAAGTCATTTAAGATTGCCTTTCCTATAGAACAGGTCTATACCTTGTTCTTTTATTAAACAAACGAAATGTTATTTATCTTATTTACACGACGGCGTGTCATTTCTGTCTCTACATGGACGCGCGTCTACAATTTCTCCTCCATGAAAATGCGGACGGGATCACGAAGTCCATTCCCATTTTACTCTATAGTGTGGGATGCCATGGAATTCGTCAATTTTTGGATGAATAAATCAAAATTGTGTCTCTCACTTAATTTGAATCGTGATATGGACTAATGTCTGTGAATATTAAAGCGCAATAAAAAGGGTTTAGATATAAATCCTGCATGTTCCGATTGGCTCTGTATGTATGAATGCGGAAACACGGTTTTGTTTACTACACAAATACTGAAGCACACGTGAGGCTCGCGGTGATTTTCGGCCTCTGCGTCTCATTATATGAAGACATGAACGCATGAACTTCTGCTGTGAGAGTCATTCCATGTGAATTTTACCATTTCATTTGAAAAAACTAGCTTCATATCATACTGTATACACAGAAACTTTACGACAACATGTCAAAATAAAAGTACAGTTTAACGTGTAACAGAAATATTATACTCCTGTATTACTTTTGTACAGTATAATGTACAGTATAATAAAACAATTCAATGATAAAAATAAATATTACAACCAGATTTAATTGTAGAACCACTTAATTGTAGAAAACATTCTACAGTTATTATCATTAAAACTTTTTAACAGAATATTCACACAAATTTTCTTCATGTATTAATTTTAACAGTAAACCTCTGTTTGTTTGCCAAGAAATAAAAGGGTTTAATTTTCATTTGATTAAAAATAAATTAATGTTTAATGCCTTCATTTGATTATCAGAAAAATTAAAACAAAACAAAAAATCTGAAAAAAGAGAAAGAAAGAAAGAAAGAAAGAAAGAAAGAAAGAAAGAAAGAAAAAGACTGTAGGGCCCTATTGTTCAAAATGTTAAAATTGAGAGTTTTGGACTTTTTTTTCACTGAAATAAATGTTTTTGTTATTATACAGAGAGTAAAGTACCAAAAAAAAGGATAGCAAGTTTTTTAAGGTATCTAATATTTTGATACTTATTTTCCATGATCTAAATATTCTTAAAAAATAAAAGTTTGTCATTTGAAAGTGTGCAGGCCTTCTTGCACTATTATGCTGTTATATTATGATTAAAATGACAATAATATCGCTTATCGCAATAATTTCTAGGGCAATGTATCGCAGAACAAAAAGTTGTAATCGTGACAGGCTTCACAGCATCTTTGTTTCCAGTTGGATCCACATCTAGGGTGTGGAGATGGTAGGTTTAGGGGTGGAGATGTGTGGGTTTAGGGATCAGGGCTGGAGACAGGTAGGTTTAGGTACAGTATATGTAAGGTGGAAGGAGTTGGATCTGGATCCAACCTTGCTCCCTGGATCCTGTTCTGCAGTGAGGACCATCTCTTGATTTTCAGAGAAACTTAGCATGTTCACTAACTATCTGCAACATATTATGATATTTTTATGCTTTAGCACAGTCCAGAAATTACATACAGCACCATCATTCATGGAACTTTTCCATTCCACAAAAAGTTCTTTAGAGTGGAAAAAGGTTCTTCAGATCATTCAGATGTTCTTCACATTGACTAAAATGATCTTTTAAGAACTGTTCACTGATAGGTTATTTGGAGAACCAAAATAGTTCTATGGCACTGCTGTGAAACCCCCCATTTGGAACTTTTATCTTTATGACCAAAGTATTATTTCAGCATATTTTAGTCTTTTTTATATGACAGCGATAGGAATCATGTGCACATGTATGTCTCTGAAATCATTCAGGCATTTTAAGATATTTGTCCTAGTCACGAAAGATCACATCACATATGACATGAATGGTACTGGGAACACAGAGGAACGTGCAGCACTTTCATGCATTTATTCCACAAGGTTTCGACCTGTAGAGCAGAGGCTTTATTGGCAGGTGGAGAGGTTGTCCCTGGACTGGGATCGGGGGCGGAGGTGGAGGTGGAGGGGACTTTCTCCTGACAACAGGCTGGGGAGACGGAAAACTCCATCACCAGCAGCGGCCATCCCAAATCGCCCCCTCAGCAGCGCTCCGGAGCTGTAACGGGAGAGCCAGCAGCCTCCTACGCCACTGACACACACACAAGCACACACAAACCAGCGCTACTCCTTTCAAAGTGAATGCTTTTGGCTCAGCTTTGAAGATCGATACTTTCTAACCTTCTTTTCATTTATTTTAAAAACAGTACGTGCCCTTTTCTTCCTCTGTGTAGGCATATGTAGCAAAAGAACTCCATTAAAAGTGTTTCCAATAGAATTGTTCCACTCAGGAGGATATAACTTGGATACAAAGCGATGGTTATTATTATCAGGTTAGGTCAGCTTTGACTCAAACTTTCTTTGCTTCTAGATTAACACGGTTTATGGTACATTTCTCCCTCGCAGCTCGAGTTATGGTCTTTTTCCACCTGCCCGCTACAATCTCTGCTGCCGCTTTCACTTAGAAGACATTTCACAAGTCATTTCAAAGCCAGGTGTTGATGACACACTCCGCAAGCGGCTTCTCAAGGACGTCGCGCTGCGCTCGGACAACATCTCCACATATTGAATCTGCCACAATAGTGACAGAGCCCGCGTCCGAGAATAACTCTCGGGCGCCGTTGCAACTCTGAATCTCCCGTGTTTAAAAGTCTCCGGATCGCTGTGCAAGCGCTCAGCCCGTGGATGATTCATTCTGTAATCTCTCCGTGCATATTAGAGATATTGACTGCCGGAGAAAAGCTTTCAGACGTAATGGAGATTCATTTTTCCGACGGTGTTAAGAGGAACATATAGCTCATATTTGCACTGGCCTTCTCCGCTGTGAGCTATGAGATTTCAAAGAGTCGAAAGGAGACGGAAATATGACACAGGCATTGATCTGAAAAACTCCAATGAGAGAAATGTTTGGAGAACGCAGGCTGGGTTTTACTGCCTCAGCCTTAATGCGGTTTGTATGTATTAGATGCAACAGTTACGCTTTGAATCTGGAAAAGTTGGAGTCTAAATCATGTTCCACTGAGCTACTGCAGGCCCGTTGTAAGTAATGGAAGACTACAGGCGTATAAACAATTCCATGAGTGCTGTAGCGCCGTCGTCCATGACAACGCTGAGTGGGACGAGTTATAGCCTTCAGGCTCTCCACGGCAACCGGCGGCACAATTAAAAAAAGCAAACAAACACAAAATGAAACACCCACCCTCCATCTCACCTCCACCCGCTAGTCAACTGTGCATGCTATTCTTCTCAAAACAAAATGCACAGTGGAGGACACACACACCAGAGGAGGAACATCTATTATTTATGCTAAAATACAACATAATACATGAAGGTAGTCCTTAAAGTTACAGGAGACGTGTATGAATCTTCACATGAAAGTTAGGTTCCTTTTAAAGTAACAGTTATGCATTTGCAATGGAAAATAGGCCATTTAGTGCATATGAATGCAGATGGGGAAACATTAACTGAGTGTGTGTAATTCTATATAAAAAAATAATTTGCATAAACAAAAAGACATTCATTTTCATAAATAAAACAATGCATTGACTTCTAAAGATGCTTTTTGTCTATTCAATGCTTAAATGCATTCATCTACAATAATAGTTACATTGCATAACAATGAAATTCTTAGTTATTTCTATATTAATAAGCATCTAATAAATAATTTAACGCATAAACATTACATTAAATTCAATGCAGCTGCAATGACTTAGCACTTTTCATCACCGATCTTGATTAATTGCTTGAACATCAGTGCCAGTTTGCATGCATATGTAAACACACATGCACAGAACATTAGTTTAAAACTTGTTTCAGAGGGTACATTGTGTTTGGCGACTGGAGAGATTGCACATGCCGTTTAGGAAACTATAACTTGGGAAAAACATTAGCGTCAGATTATTGATGTAATATTTATGAAGTAATATCAGGAGGCTGTTGTTCCATTATTCAGAGCGATGGAGGGAGCTTGGAGTGGAGGAGGAAACAAACGGCTGGTGTTAAAAGACTCATGCGCAAGCTGCAGGTGGGTGGAAAAGGGCTTCCCCGGTATTACTGACGCACAGCTTACATAAACACACACACACGTTCTCACATTCACAATGTGACCAAGCCATCACGTACACACATGCTGAGTTACAAAACAGTTTAAACTACAACAAAAGCCCTCTTTCTAATAAACATAACACATTCAAACATGAGATTTGAGAGGGTGGATGTAGCCTCAGAGATGTTTAGAGGATGTGGGTGTGGCATGGAAATATTTTCTGTATGCTAGCAATCCACACTTTTTTACTTCATATTCAATTTTTTACTGTTCATTCTAGTACTGTCAAAGCCAGATGCCTAAAGGCAATTTGACACGGGATGTAGGAAGAAGCTGAAGAGTCATAATCTCGCAGGAAGTCAGATTTTGATACAGCGGCAATCATTTTCATGCAGAAAGCGGCACGTTTTGGCAGTATGCAAGCGGAGAAAACCCGAAATCCTGTCATTTGTGTGTGCTCAGCTTTTTTGCCACTCAAAACACTACAACGCCTCCGCTTTGGGGTGTGTCTGTAGCAAATGTTACATGTAGGTTTTTCTCAGGACAGATCTAGTATAATAAACATACATTTGAAGTCAAAAGGGTTACACTTTATTTTGATAGTCCACTTCTACTACCTATAAGTAACTTTGCAACTACATGTCAACCAATTCTCATTCATTTGCAACTACATGTCTACTAACTCTCAGAGCAGACGGTTTAGGGTTAGCAGAATATGTTGACATATACTTCCAAAGTTTAGAAGAGTGTTAGAAGATATTAAGCAGACAGTCTACTAATACTCTAATGACTAGTTGACATGCAGTTGCAAGTTACATATTGTTAGTAAAACGTCTAAAGCGGACTATCAAAATAAAGTGTTACCGTCAAAAGTTCACATACTCCTTCCTTCTTTTCAGAAGGAAACACGATGCATTAAGAGCCGGGGGGTGAAACCTTTGTGAATTTGAAGATCAGGGTACATTTAACTTATTTTGTCTTCTGGGAAACGTAAGTATCTTCTGTAGCTTCTGAAGGGCAGTACTACATGAAAAAAGTATGATATTTAGACATAATACGAAAAATGTACTAATTTTCATTCTCATCAAAAGTTTTCACCCCCACCTTTTAATGTATTGTTTTTCCTTCTGGAGCATCAGTGAGCATTCGAACCTTGTGTAATAGTTGCATACGAGTCCCTCAGTTGTCCTCAGTGTGAAAAGATGGATCTCAAAATCATAGTCATTGTTGGAAGGGGTTCAAATACATAAAAATGCTGAAAAAATAAATAATTTGTGGGACCTGAATAATTTTTCTGAAGAACAGCTGGCAGTTTAACTGTTCAGGACCAACAAGAGACTCGTGAACAACTATTTGTACAGTAACTTGGACGAGCAAGAACTTACGGTACCATTCGTTCCAGTTATTTTTAGCTGTACTTCGCTATTGCTTCTAGTTATTTGCCTATCGCACATATTTGCCTCGCACATATAAAAGATTGCATTTACATTGCAAAACAATGTGGATACACATGACTTGAAAAGATGAACGCTTCATTTCTGAATGCCAAAAGTATAAACTTTTGTAAACCCACTGAGTCACTGAGGATGGCTCATTTCAGAAAACCATTATAAAACTGACTGTATTCCCCATGAGGCAGAATTACTTTAATTTCTTTCATACTTTGGAATATAACAGTTACATTTTTGAAATGTTGCAGCTTCAGTGACGTGTGTGGCTGACAAAGGTGCAGCCTTCAAAATGAGATGAAGGCCATTTCCCAAATGGCACGTTTCATGTGCATTTGCAGACTTACTATAGTTTAGGGTATTCATTTGTCATTTTAGGTTTGCAAACACCACCTTTGCTCCGCAGTCGAAGTGCCATTAGTTCACAAAAGTGTAGAGTCTGAGGGAGACGGCAAGGGCTTATGATTTCATTTGGGACAAAGCTGTCAATCCCACAAGCCACGCTTTCATACAGAACATGAGAACTTGTGAGGGCACAAGTTGGTTTGTCGGGTAAAAATAAGTGCAAAATGGCACAGTTCAGTAAATAATGTGTGACATGAACTATGCTAGTCATAAACCATATGCACATTTCAATTAACTGCCACGAAATGATCAGTAAATATATATAGTAAACAATATTTAGAACATTATCTGTTTAGGTTAGTATAGAGTGTTTTTACGATGCGTCATCAATTGGCCATATTGGCGGCGCTGAACATAAACAATACCACTGAACCGAATGAAACTTACATATTTTGCTAATTATTGCTGCTGAAAATGGTCAATTGTTGTCATGTTTTGGACTGTAATAATCGGTCAGACCAGAAAAAACATTCGGAGTACTATAGACTGCCGGAAGTTATAACAAATCAAGGAGAAGAGTGCAAAAAACTGTCTGGGGAACAAAAGGCATTTGTGGTTGGGCAAACTGAATCAGGATTTCCAGACCAAGAACCTTGACAACATTTGAATGTTTGTTCTTATCATTTCCTGTCAGGTAGGTGAAATATTAGGCTAATATCTTAATTAATTCAGCTTGTACGTATCTTTACCACCTATTAACTTTAGTTTGTCAAAATATTGTGCCCCTTCCTGCTTACTAAGTCCTTCTCTTTATGATTTAGCAACTTTTTAAATGAGCAGAACAACGTATTCATTCTCCATGCTGTTGTTTACATCCAAGTATCTCCAATATGGCCGCGCATTCGGGTAACGGACCAAATCGTGACGTAAGTGCAAACCCTCTATCCCACAAGCCACATTTTTCATAGAGAACATGAGAACTTGTGAGTGTTGGTTTGTCAGGTAAATGTCAGTAAATAATGCGTGACATGAACTATGCTAGTAATAAACCATATATGTATAATAAAGTGTTTCACTTAACTGCGACGAAATTATAAATATCTATGATATTAACCCTTAAATGCATACTTTGGGTCTTTAGCAACCCGGGATGTCATTTACTACCCTCCTTTCAAGTTTGACATTAATTTTCTTAGTATTCCTCAATCTATTTATTAAACAAGAACAAAATAATAAAATATAAAAGAATGTTGGTTTTCTGTGTAATTTTTTTTGTAAAAAGTGTATAGGGTCGCTAGGGACCCGAGGTGTGTAATAGTGTATATCTTTTTGTGCACAAAAATATGTAAAAATCTGATGACTAAATACATGCAGTTCACCTTTATTCCTTGTGGTGGCACTGTTTAATAGACAATAATGATGTGATGTTTCACTCGTAATTATAGCAGGCATAAAACAAAAGAATATCATCAGCAAAATATGAATTGGTTTGAATGGCTTTATTGCAGAGCAATTACTGTATGCCATAAAATATAAATGTCACTGTCATTTGATGTTGGATGTGGTGAATAAGCTGCCAGTGATCAAACCTTTGATTTTGAAGTCAGTGAAAACAATAGTTTTGTGAATATCGTTGAGATCTCAAATATGAGCCAGATGCTGAATGTACTGTGGAAGTGCACTCTGACGATAACGGTAATGGTAAAATCATCTGCTCAAATTAAGCCCTTCTAAGTTTCAAAAAGTAACAAAGTCTGCTTTATTTTATTCTTCTGAAATAGTTCATAAAATATCAAGAGAGTTTTTTGCTATTGCAGCAGTTAGAGATTCATCCGTGCTGGATATATATGCCCGGGTCGCTAAAGACCCGAATATGTAATAGTGATTGGCAAAACATTCATGTATTTAAGGGTTAATAACGATAACTATAATGATTAGCAGTGTTGGGGAAAGTTACTTTTAAAAGTAACTAGGGCTGTCAAACGATTAATCACGATTAATCGCATACAAAATAAAAGTTTGAGTTTGCTTAATATATGTGTGTTTACTGTGTGTAATTATTATGTTATATAAATACACACAAATTAATGTATATATTTAAGAGAAATATGTTAGTTATGTACAAAATATTTTTATTTATAAACAAGTTTATGGACATGGACAAACAAGTTTATGGACATGTTGAAAGACATAATTTTATAGCTTTCTGACCCTGCATCGACAGCAACACAACTTATGATTCAAGGCCCAGAAAGGTACTAAGGACATTGTTAAAATAGTCCATGTGACAGTGCATCAACCGTAATGTTCTAAAACTACGAGAACACTTTTTGTGCGCAAAGTAAACAAAAAGTAACGACCTCATACAACAATGGCTTCTCTTCCATATCAGTCTTTGTAACACGTTCAGGAGAGCACCACAACGCTTGCTGATGCAGGCTGCCCTGCACCTTGTTTACAAGCAGAGGAAGACACACACTGTACATAAAACAGTCTTCATAAACATGTCTGAAGATTTCAACAGAGAGGATGACTTGCAATCTTTTACCCAGCCTTACTTATTTGAACCGAAATATATATAAAAGAGATGGACGTTCTACATCAGAATGCTGGCTCCTGCGTCAGCAGCACCACAGATACAGCATGCGTTGTGATACTCTCATGAACATATACTGACACGGAAGAGAAGAAATTGTTGAATAAAGTCATTATTTTTGTTTTCTGTGCACACAAAAGTGTTCTTGTAGCTTCATAATGTTCTTCCTACCTTTCTGGGTCTTGAACGTCAGTTGCATTGCTGTCTATGCAGGGTCAGAAAGCTCTCAGATTTCATCTTAATTTGTGCTCTGACGAACGAAGGTCTTACAGGTTTGAAACAACATGAGGGTCAGTAAATAATATTGATGTGACCAGATCTCCTCGCACGAGATCTCGCGAGACCTCGTGACAGTATCCCCATAAAACATTTTGCAGTGTTTACATTAGAACTGCACGATTAATCATTAAAATATGGAGATCTCGATTCAAACACCCACGCGATCTTATTCCTGAATGACAACGATTTAGCTATGTCTATTAGGACTGTTTCACATCGCGAGTGTCAGTGGAGCGTGAGAAGCACGTTTTGTCGCTGCCAGTGTTAATGAATGCCGGGGTAAATGTCCTTATCCTCTTCCGCCAGGAGGTGGCGACAACTGCCCGTTTAAAAAAAGTATGTCATTGAATCATTCATTCAGGAGATTTCAACAGTCAAACAAATCTTAATGAAGTGAGACACTGACTCCTTCATTGAATGTTTTTTTATTATTATTTTGTTTAAATGAATATAGGTTTTTAAAAGACTTAAGCAATGAACAGTTTGTCAGAACCACTAGTAAATTACGTTATTTTGTTTAGTTTTCTAATCTTTTTTCTCCAGAATGGTGAGAGAATCATGGTCTCCAATTTATTAAAAACAACTGGGATTCTCAATTTATTCAGAATCGTGAAGCTCTTGTTTAAATGTTGTTTATTACTGCATATAATTCATTAAAATGAAAGTTTAATTTCATAAAGTTCAAAATGCAATTTTTTTTGCATTTTGTCTTTTTCAGTTGAATAAAAGACTATTTTCCCTATATATTTCATCATTGAGGATTTCTTAAGAACAGTTTAAAAATCTCGTCTCGTCTCGTGGGATAAGTGTCTCATCACACCCCTAGTAAATAACATTTTTGGGTGAACTATCCCTTCAAGTTGCCCTTGGCAGGTGCCTTGGGTCAGACAATTAATAATAATCCTAAATGCGAGTTTTATTTAATCATCTTTTTTTAACAGTAGATTTTAAAATGCTTTTGTTGCCATGCAGAATGTTCTTTGTTTGCTTCAATCACATGAAACTGACCCCTGACATAATGAGATTCGAAACGAACACGAACGACACCTGCACAACAGCATCCTAACCTCTCCAGATCCCTTTCCGGCGAGGACCTCGGCATCGCTATCAAGCCTGCTTATACAGATGCGGATTTGTATATTTATAAAGTTTGGATCCATCCAGCTCTAGTTCCATCATGACATCGCTGGAGGGGAGACGAGAACTGCCGCTGTATTGTAGTGACACCACAACACGCCATACAACAATGTGCCACAGGGACTTCTCTGTCTCTCTTCTGCTGTCTGTGTTTTCCTACGTTTACTTCTCTCCTCTCCTCCTCATTGTTTCCTGTTTTCCCTCCATCCCTGCCTTCTTTCTCTCTTTCGTTTTTCTAGCATACCCCTCTCCTCCTTCTTTCCTGTGCTTGCCCACAGACCTGCTGCTGTCAGTTTGGTAAAGCGTGGCCTCAATGAGCCATGGTGACTCACTGCGCGTGTGTATGTGTGCGCTCATCAATCTAGAATGGAGAAACAAATAGGTTTTTTTTCACTGATCTCCCTCCTGCCCTGTGAGATCTTCCAGGCGACTGTCAGAACACTCCTGTGTCATTCATGCCCCCTTAAGCAAACACACGGCCGCATGTGTGTGTGTGTGTGTGTGTTGACATGTTTCCAAGAGCATGTTCTCATGTGTGAATTGTTCATCGGGAGAGACAATGAATTTTGTCATGTCTCTGTATGGATGAATGTGCGTTTGGTAAGTGAAATTAGAGGCGTAACGAGCAGCGCTGCACAGGGAGTTACAGACAAATGTTGCATCGCTGTACAACCACAGAACACAAACTCCTCTGACATTCATTTTCTTCTCAGAAACGACATTTGAAATAACTTTTTTTTGCTCATCACCTATTCATTCATTTCTCGCTCTCGCTGTGGCTCTAGTATCACACCATCTAGGGCCGTTTGCACACAAGCTTGTTTTTGCAGGGGTGAATTCAGGGGTTCCCAGCATCTGCTGAACCTTTGCTGAACCCATATGACCTAAATTATTTACTGAAGTAACTGCTGAGATTTTAAACAAAGTTTCAACCTTTTAACAAACACAATGAACATAATTATAGTAATGAATATTAGACTTAAAGTGAAATAAGCAAGCTATTGTCTTTTGAAATAATAGGCTGTAAATAAAGCAAAAATAACTCCAGTACATTTTACAATAAAATACTTTTTAATTGTTCTACATCAAAATTTAATGTTTAATTCTGTTATTTGCCATTTCTTTTTAATTATTTGTGAAAATTGTTTTAAAATAAATTCTACACCATTGTTTTCAATTATTTATTATATAAATAAAAAATAAATACATAGATAAATAATTCCTGTTATTTATTTAAATTATAGTACATTATTTACAGTCATGGCCAAAAATATTGGCACCCTTGCAATTCTGTCAGAAAATGCAACCCTTCTCTCAGAAAAAAAAAAAAAAAAAAAAAACAGAGAAGAAAAGTCAGATCTGATACAATTCCACACAGAACCCAAAAAATGCATCGGACAAAATTACTGAGACCCTTAACTTAATATTTGGTAGCACCCCCTTTGGAGAGATGGAATTTAGAGGAGAGGATAAGGTCAGTGGAGCTCGTCAGCAAAAATAACTGAAATCAGTCGCTTCCTGTAGCTATGAATGAGTTTCTTACACCTCTCTACTGGAATTTTGGACCACTCTTCTTTTGCAAACTGCTCCGGGTCATTCAGATTTGAAGGATGCCTTCTCCCAACTGCTGTTTTGAGATCCACAGGTCTTCTATGAGATTCAGATCTGAACTCATTGCTGGTCATTTCAGAACTCTCCAGTGCTTTGTTTGTCACCAATTCTGAGTGCTTTTTGAAGTGTGTTTCGGTCATTGTCCTGCTGGAAGACCCATGACCTCTGGTGGAGACGCAGCTTTCTGACACTGGCTACTACGTTGCACCCCAAAATTCTTTGGTAATCATCAGATTTCATGACACCGTCCACACAGTCAAGACATCCAGTGCCAGAAGCAACAAAGCAACCCCAAAACATCTTTGAACCTCCACCATGTTTGACTGTAGGGACTGTGTTCTTTTCTTTGAAGGCCTCATTTCTTTTTCCGTAAACAGTGCCGTGATGTCCTCTACCAAAAAGCTCTATTTCCGTCTCATCTGTCCACAGTACGTTCTTCAAGAAGGATTGTGGTTTTGTCACATACGTTTTGGCAAACTCCAGTCTTGCTTTTTTACGCCTTTGTGTCAGCAGTGGGTTCCTCCTGTCAGCTCGCACTATCCCTTGAAAAGGGACGCTATGGTGTCTCCTACCGTGGCGTC
>JAHKKF010523378.1:2954-22465 GCA_019740295.1 Labeo calbasu | reverse complement strand
TTCTTTAAAGAACCATCTCTTTCTTACCTTTTTATAATCTGAAGAACCTTCTTTCGCCACAAAGAACCTTTTGTGAAACAGCAAGGTTCTTCAGATGTTAAAGGTCCTTTATAGAACCATTTAGACAAAAAGGTTCTTCTATGGCATCGTAAAGCACCTTCGTTTTTAAGAGTGTGTAATACTTTAATTTAAAGCACAGCCACTACAAATTCAGAATTAACACTTCTTATTTACTTCGAGATCATTCTGAGGTTAAATAAAGATTTGAAATCATAACAAGAAAGAGTTTAATAGCTATGATACTGGGTTTGAAATCAAATGTTTGCATAGCTATGACAGGAAACACTGGCATCTAACAACGCCTTGGAAAAAACAATTAATCTTAAAAAATAAACCCTATAAGCATGTGTCCTATTTTGTGTCCTAAACTTCTGAAACATTGGAGTCTCATTTCAGAGCAGTCAATGCAATTTATGAAAGAAGTCAGTTAAATCTGTATTTGGGGGTGGGTGTATGAAAAAATTTAGATGTAATCCCCTTTGTAACCATTGACATTTTTCAAAAGTAACTGTAATTTAAGTACACATTTTTTCTCAGTAACTGTAACTAATTACAATTACATTTATTTTGTAATTAAATTACGTAATTCCGTTACATGTAACTAGTAACACTGATTACATGTTATTTACACAATAGCAATAAATTATTCACAGTTTATTAAGTCTTGAAGGGCGAATGATGAGAAGACAGAGCTGTTAGAAGGTTCTCCCATCTTCTACCAAGTCTGTGTTCAGTTTCCATCACAACGACTAGATTAAATGTAGACGTTTTGATAATACAACAAAAACCTCTTTGGGTAATTGGGTAATTTCCCTGAAAATCCATCTCAGAAAATCTCGTCTGGTTTAGTAATCTCTTAGACGTCTTCTGCGACATTTTCTACAGCATAGCTGTGAAATTTAATTAGTGTGACCCAGAATCCAGTTCTGTTATTTATCTGTTATTATTTCTAAAGTTGCACAAGGGACGAATACATGGACAGATCAACACTAAAAGATAAATGTGATGTAACTGATTTCTTCTTTGGATGGAGAACTTGATAGATGGGGAATAATTTTATTACAGGGCTGTGTCTACTGAATGCCAGGCTGATATGTGTTGTACTGGATCCAACCAGTCCATTAGGTTGAGATTTAAGCTGTTAGCTCAATACTCCTCCATTATGAAAACATTCCGAAGTTGTGGACAGGATCCTAGTAAGACTTCTGCAATTCTGTCTCATGGTATACTGTGTGAAAAACACCTTAAGAAAGATTTTTCTGCACGGCATCCTTGAGAGCTTGATTTATAATGTCAAATTCAGTGACTAAAATAACAAAAGTATGTCTGTCCAATGCACCAACATACACTGTAAAAAATAAAAAACAATTTTTTGAAGCAGCTTAAAATAATTTGTTAACCTGCTGCCTTAAAATTTTAAGTTGCGTCAACTCAAATAAGTTTAGTCAACTTGAAATGTTAAGTTGTACTAAGCAAATGGGTAAGTAACCCAGCTGCCTTAAAATGTTAAGTTGAATCAACTCAAATATCCAAGTTGTCACTTAGTATAATTTAACATTTCAAGCTGAATAAACATTTTTTAAATTGACTGAACTTAAAATTTTACGGTAGCCAGGTAACAAATTATTTTAAGTTGACTCAACAAATAGTTTTTTTTACAGTGTACAGTATTGAATCAGTACTCTGCTATTTTTCCTTTTTTTTCATTACTTTTGGAATGTTTGTCAATTGTTTGTGGCATGAGGTTCAGAATCAAGAGTACATTAAGCACACTAAGCATTGTCTGTGCTTTTCTTTTCCATATTATATACAGTAACTTACATCAAATGTATAGGTTTCTGATTGTTTGTTACAAAGAATATAAAAGAGCTGGAGCTCTAAAGCTGAAGATTAATGTCTCTAGCTTATAACTTCCATTATGAAAATAGAAAAAGGCTCCATACAGGCCTCATACAGTAACTCTTTAGACATCATAAAATGCATTAATGTTATTGCGTTAGATAATGAAAAGTGTATTTGTTTTAAAGAAACAATTTATCAAAGAATCATGGAAAAAAGTAGCACATTTTCCACAAAAACATAAAATATTATTATTTTATTCCATTTTATTAAATATATTTTATTACATATTAAATAATTTTATTAAATATTTAATATTATTATTATATATTTTATTATTTAAAAATGCTGTACTGTATTTATGATCAAATAAATGCAAATATGACGCCTTGATAAGGGAACTATGTATAACTGTAGTTTATATATGTGACCCTGGACCACAAAACCAGTCTTATGTAGCACGGATATATTTGTAGTAATAGCCAAAAATGCATTGTATGAGTCAAAATTATTGATTTTTCTTTTATGCCAAAAGATATTATATAGGATATTATGTAAAGATCATGTTCCATAAAGATATTTTGTAAATTTTCTACCGTAACTATATCAAAACTTAATTTTTGATTAGTAATATGCATTGCTAAGGTCTTCATTTTGACCACTTTAAAGGATTTTCTCAATATTTAGATTTTTTTGCACCCTCAGATTCCAGATTTTCAAATAGTTGTATCTCGACCAAACATTGTCCTATCCTAACAAACCATACATCAATGGAAAACGTTTTATTCAACGTTCAGATGATGTCTACATCTCAATTTCAAAAAATTGACCCTTACGTAGTCCAGGGTCACATATTACTTTGTATCGTTCTGTATTCAGATGTATACTGTTTCAGAACATATATTGTAAATGACATTTTTTTCATTTGTGTGTATGTCTGCAAGTGGGAAAAACTTCTAAAACATGCTGTGTTCTAAAAACAAATTTATATATAGCGTCAATAAAGACAGCATATGTGCATGCTGACATGAACAAAAGCACAGCGTTATAAATAAAATATGATAATTGGCATAAACATACCGTCTCAAATGACTTTGTATCATAAATCTAATCTAACAAATTCAAAAGGCCAGTCTTCACTTTGCAAATGTGCTAAATTGAGGGCTTATGTAGATTAGGGGTGCACAGCTACAGATCTGGATATTCCAAAATTATAATTTCAAATGAAAGTGCTACTGATTTAAAATATTCTTCATGCATGTGGATCTTTAGAAGCAGCTCAGATTGGCAATAATCATGTTCAAACTGAACGCTTGGGTCTCTGTTCTGTTAAAATACTGGATATATTTGATATATCTATTCAGATGTGCTGTGAACAACAAAAATAAATGTTATTAGCATTTTAAAAGGTTAAAACCTCTTTGAACATTCATGAAAAATAACTCGTTCTTGTTTGCCAATGCAAATATGTCGTTTTCTGGCACTGAGTTATTAACCAGCCCAGTAGACTAGTTAAACAACATACAAGTGAGGTTTTCAGTGTTTAGAGATGAATAAGCACATGAAACAGAAAACATCACTTGCGTGCGCTGTTGCATCTGCCTGTCGTACTGACTGATCATGCATCTGCGTCTGAAATAACGCGCATTTTGCTCAAAGAGAATCGTGGGTTGATTTCCTTCATTGTGTTCCCCCATGGACTTGATAAAGGACAAGGCAATTTCTACTGTTCTGTCCATAATAATCCCCATTTCCCGACACCCGCTGAGAGGCCTGTGAAAGCACTAGTAATCTACAATAGCATCATTATGTACAACCCAGAAGAGTTCTTTCAAGCACTGCTACTGAAACTTTAGATAATAACGTCCAATTCTACTTCAACACACGAGGCAAGGACAAGCACACACACAAAAAAAGATCTGCTTGTAAAAGATTTGCATGTTAGAGTCTCAAAAATTGTATCATAATAATATATGATTGGAACATATTATCTTAAAAAAAATTTAGCTCTACAATGTACATAACCAAAAAATCCCTGTAAAGGTCTACATGACTGACTACTTTGCTAAGCCTGGAAATTACTGAGAGAGTATTGCTAAAAGCAAAGGATCATGTTTTATAGATGACAGATAATGTTACTTACATTAATATTTATCCATTTGAAGTGCAACTACGTGAAATGTTTAAGTTCAAGCGATTAAAGGACAGCTAGCACATGCACAATGATATCTTGCCAAAAAATTTGGTTTCAGCATAAAAGCAGACCTTTTTATCATGCATTAGAGTGGTATACGAGACCTCAGAGTCTGTGAGTCCGGCTACATACTATTCGTCATTCCTGTTTGGTCTTAAACAAGCAGCAGTGGTATATTTTAAGATGGTACATATTTTAAGCTATTTTCATAATGCAAAACTACGACTAACGAATATAGCATGTCTGTCTTTGATGGACTGTGATGTTAAACACCTGGGATGCTAATGATGCAATTCAGTTTAGATCATACAAACACATTATGAATGAAATGTAATGAGCTCAAAATATAAAATGCATAATACAAAAACTCAAAGGCAAAATATTAATTCTGAGGATTATTTACTATGCTGTACACATTTGATCAAATCAGTCACATTGAGTTTTGGTCACACTTTATTTTAAGGTCAAATTCTTACTATTAACTAACTGTTGATGTATGAAGTATGACTTTTGCCTCAATAAAATTCTTAATTTGCTGCTTAATAATATTTAGTACGGTAGTTGTTAAATTTAGGTATGGGGTAGGATTAAGGGATCTAAAATGTGGTCATCCAAAATAAGAAATTTAATATGTGCTTCATAAGTACTAATAAACAGCTAATATGCTAGCAATATGCATGCAAGTTAACCTCTTGACTGTCACCGTCCCCTCAGTGGAAGTTTACTTGACCATATTACAAATAAATCCTAATCTAATCATGACAAACTATACATCGTTGGAAAGGTCTACGACTCCTAAATAGATATTTTACCATATTTTGTGTTAAAAATTATGTAGGAAAAGTAATAGATTAATATATGTCAAGAGTGCAACTGAAAAAAACTCATGAGTTCTGACCTTTGTCACAAAAGACTTTCTTGCCTTTTCCCCTATCACATTTCATTATCATAAGATAATCATAAGAAATTATATATCAGTTCATTTTTGGTTCCACGAAGAACCATTCAGTCAAAGGTTCTTTAAAGAACCATCTGAAGAATGTTAAAGGTTCTTTATGGAACCCTTTAGACAAAAAAGGCATCGTGGCCTTTATTTTTAAGAGTGTACTAGTCTCGCAAGAAACAAGTTTGTTTACAGCAAATAAAAACCTTAAAAAAGGTCTTTTCTTGACTTATATCAAAATCCTCTACATTTTTTCTCTTTACAAATCCGCATTTTGTGTTCTAATTCATGAGCGATGTTTTGTTTTGCTCTCTTGTCTGTGCTTCTGCATTCGTCACTTCTCACCGGAGCTTACAAAACGCATACGTCCTACGTCATGTAACACTACTCACGTGAATGTGAGTATGACAGAAAGCGGAAACTAGAGATTACGGTTTATGAAGTTTTAAATATGGATATTTTTCTTATAAAAATGCACTGATTTGCTTCAGAAGGCCTTTACTAACCCCCAGGAGGCACGTGGAGCACTTTTTTATGATGGATGGATGCAGTTTATTGGACTTTTATTGGACTATTGAGTATCAACACCCATTTACTGCCATTATAAAACTTGGAAGAGCCAGGACATTTTTTTCTTATATATATCTCTGATTGTAGTTGTCTGAAAGACATACAAGTCATATATATCAAGGATGGCTTGAGGGTGAGTAAATCATGTTTTTTTTTTCTTCGTTTTTGGGTGAACTATCCTTTTATGGGATCTAAAATATGGTCACGCAGAATAAGATATTAGTAAGTCCTATATACAGTAAGTACTAATAAATAGCCAATATGCTAGTAATATACATGCTTGTTAATAATGAGAATTGGTATAAAAAAAAAAGTATGTTGTTAGTAATATATATTATTAACAACACCTTAATGCAAAATACTAAAGGAAAAGTTCAACCAAAAATTAAAGTTATCATTTAGTCACTCCCCATGCTGATCCCACATTATTATTTTCTTTTTAATGTCGAACACAAAAGGAGGCATTAGGCTGAATAATAATTTCCCCCTCTGCAGTAGATCTAAAATCTAATTTGCAGTGGAGTATATTCAAACAAATGGGTCATGTGACAAGCCAATGATATCAGTCACGCAAACAAATGTCCATCCAGTGTCCTTACATGGGGAATGAACAAAATCTCCAAAATCGTTTGTCAAGATTAGGTTTCAATGCCATATTCCAATGACAATAATTGTTTCTTTAGCTAAAATTAGGCTAAAACTATTTTTTCAGGCTGGTCCAGTCAATGCACATTCACGTTTTATGTTTTAACTCAAATTAAAAAAAAGTCAAAAAAAAAAAAAAAAAAAAAAAAACACTTGTCTCAAGACTTTGTTCCCCATTCCACTGGTAGTTTCTTGTGTTTTTTGATGCAAAAACACATTCTGTGTGAATGACTCCAGCAGGACAGTCACCATATTGAGTGTCACAATATCTCCTCTTGAATCAAGTCGTTTGTTTCCTTGCAGAGTTAGCGTAAAAGTCTTAATGTATCTTTATAATTATTTCATAGTGGTTTTTTTGGAACTTGGCAGTATAAAAAACTATTGAACCCCACAATTCCCACCCCACAATCAATTTCATTGGTCTGCTTATAGCTTGGGAAAAGGGTATCGAAAAAGCAGTTTGACCGCTTGCCATCTGCTTTAGTGTTTCACCAAAGGGCCAGAACATTGCTAAATGATGACAAAATATCACTTCTTTAAAAAAAAAAAAAAAAAAAAAATTCTATAGTTCAAGAAAAAAATGTTATAATTTCTACCAAATCTATCTTCTTTTTTTTTTTCTTCAGTTGAATGGTCACTTTAGACCTTGGAACCCTTGACAGCACACGCAGACAAGGCTTCCTGTATGATTTAAACCTCAAGGCGCTCACTGCTGGGTCCCTTGATTATTTGGAAACCTCCCTAGAGATTCATCTCTGACTGAATCAGAGCCCGTCACACTCAGACCCGGCACACGAGCGGAGCCAAACTACCCCCTCTAGTGATCCTGCACAACACAAACAAATATCAGGAAATAACAGTTCTCTCCGACAGCTCCAGCATGACACATGCATGATAGATGCTTCATTAAAGCATTAATTATGATTTCAGCCATTAAACAAACACACACGGCACATTCTGTAATCACCCACCGCTATTTCTCCTCATTCACTGCCCGACATTAAATGCACAAATTTCAGCTGGTGTCTAACAGCGGGGTCTGCGCCTCCTTGATAAGACTCCCTGCAGATGCAGTGTGGGAGACTGATTGAGTCTTTATCATTCATATTTCATAGTGACAGGCTGATTGATAATCAAAGTTAAATGGTTACACGCTCCGTGCGCCTGTTCCATATGTGCTGGTAGCCTTTTGATCCCGGGTTGCTAATAGAGAAAAAGGTTCGGTCCCAAGTAAGGCTTTTCTGGAAACTGGAACGATACTGAGATCATGGTCACGCTCTCCACCGCGCACTTGAGCTGGCAGGTAACCGGGGCTTGAAATGTGCTGGCTTTGATAGTGAAGTGTCTGCTAAATGAAAGTTGAATATGGGAAGTACAGTTTCTGTCAAGCCGCTACTCAAGAAAACTCTCCCACAGGCCTTTACGAGAACTTTGATTAAGAAATTTGATTAACAGTTCAAGTTTGCTCCCAGAAGAAAGTCTTATTGCTTAGAGGTTGCTGTTTCACAGCTCAAGAGACTTAATGAAGTTTTCACTTCGTTTTATTTAAAGGTTATACGTGTGTAATTTTTGGAAAGAATACTTTTTCTACTGACAGCTTAAAATGCAAAGTCATAAGAAAGTCGTTTGTAGATTGTTTTCCCCAGAAAAAATGCCCTCTGGAGGTTGTAAGATGTTCTCATTTCAAGTTAAAAAAGAAATTACAATGATTTCACCTCACAAGGAATAAAAGTCCATTTTAATGATTTTCAGAAATAAGACATCCTCAGTAACGAAGAAGCGTTTGGAGGCGGCATACATGTTTGACCCACCTGTTGCAGACAGGGGAGTGTTCTGGAGATCTGTTTTGCCTTTAATAACCATTTTTACAAATTTGCTTGGTACCACTATGGTGGTGCAGAATTGACACACTTCACCTTTTGGTGTGTCAGGGATGGTTGGTGACATGCTGGTTAAAGTTCAGGGCTTGTAATCAGAACGTTGCTGGTTTGATTCTCACAGCTGTTACAGTTGTGCTTAACCCTTGGTCGTTCCATGGGGGACTGTCCTTTGGTAGGTCTATTAGAGGTTGTTTACTTGAATCAAATTTGCAATCACATTTACATTGTTCAGCTAAATTTTACAGGGAAAGTAATTTTAATATAAATTACTTTTCAAAAGTGGTAAATACAACAGTCAATGAAGTTGTCACACCCCTGGACTATTTGTATTGGTTCTTCCCTCATGTGCCACATATGGTTTTCCTGTTCCTGCCCTCATTATGTCATTTATTAGTTAACCTTGAATCACCTGTGTCTTAATTAAGTTCATTGTAATTGTCTTTATGAGTTGGTTTCAGTTCAGTGTTTGTCGTCCGGTCTTCTCTATGTGTACATGTGTTCCTGCTTTGCTTGTGGATTTACCCTTTGGAATATATTAAAGACTTTTGATTTCATTGACCTTCGTCTTCGTGCTTATCCTTCACACATAGTTGACAGAAGAGTGGACCAATAAAAAAGTTAGTGGCGTGTTTACCCTATTTTTCGTTTTGATCAGTGTTTTATTTATTTATTTATTTTTCCTTCATGAATGATCCTGCTGTCCTCGTTCTCATGGTGGAGCAGGGGGACCGATCTCTCGAAACCCGCTGCGGAGGAGGTCACAGTGGGGCGTGAGGGAGCAGAAGGAAGCCCTGCCCACTGCACTGCCGCTGGGGGTGAGCAAACACTGGACTCTGGAGATTTAATCGACTTTGTTTGTGAGTTACCAATCCTTCTTCCGTCATCATTTGAACTATTGAACTGGGAAGAAATCCCACCCAACCTCTCTCTCCCGCCGCCTCTCATTGACCTGTTTCCTGCCTCAATGCTCATTCTGCTGGATCCTATCAGCCCCTCTGCTCACCCTCAGCCCACCATCTGTGGCGTGGGCTTGCCACTGGTCTGCCCATCTCCAGCTCCATTGGCGTCGAGTTTGGAGGATCCCTTGACTCCGCCTCAGTCCTGCGACCCAGCGCCTCCACCATGGCTTCCAGCTCCCTGGGTCTGGGTCCCCGTCATATTAATTCTCATATTTGAATTAGAATAACACATTAAATTGCTTTTATTTTTGTTCACATTTTCACTTTTAATCATGAACCTACAGGATGACACCATAGTGTTTAAAAACAACAAAATACACTGGGTAAAAAAAAAAAAAGATTTCTCGATTTTAATAGTCAATAATAGTTATAACAGTCAATCTTTTGGTCTATGCTGTTTTCAGCTGATGAATGAACAGTGCGTAGCGCATCTTCCTTCCAATAAATAGCAATAGGCTAGGCTTTGTGTTACATTTGATATGAAACAAAGTCTCAGATTTCAAATTCTGTCTATTTTATTAAGAAATTTAAGCAATAAATACCGTTTTGGCGCTCTGTAATGTGGCGTGATAGATCGTTGTAGCTTCTGTGTACTCGCCTGTGTGTAATCAAACGCATAGCACTACATTCGTGACAGTCTCGTTTTTGTTCTGGATCCCCTGCTC
Source organism: Labeo calbasu (assembly GCA_019740295.1). Classification (NCBI taxonomy): domain Eukaryota; kingdom Metazoa; phylum Chordata; class Actinopteri; order Cypriniformes; family Cyprinidae; genus Labeo; species Labeo calbasu. The sequence continues at coordinate 12,710 of JAHKKF010523378.1, read as the reverse complement.
TGCTGCCAGACTGGAGCGCACTTGCCACCAACTGGACAGGGGTGGGAATTACAGCTGCAATCTAACAGATCACCCTCAGTGTAATCTGTCAAATGATGGATGGCCTTCAGATTTTGCCGTCACTGCTAAAAAAATTCTGTCAATGACGGAGAATATTCGGTTAACGTGACCTCTGCCCTATAGACACTTGTGGCACTCTGGAACAAGGCCGTGCTCATCGATGTTCATGTCGATAGGACAAATGCTTGCATAGGTAAAGCCATTTTTTCCTCTCTTATTGTGCCATCAAGTGGCAAAGCTCCACAATGTTTTTCCTGTGACCTCAAATTGAGTTCTTACATAAGCGTTCTGAGTTTGGCAAAGATATTTCAGTTCGTTCAGGAGTTATAAGCATTTTACTAAAAGTGGCCACGGCCCTTTCAAACCTGTGTGTCAAAGAGTGTCAAAGGTTCAACTTTTTATTTTATAATTATTGATATTTACTCCGCAGAGAATCAATGTGCACTGGTTTGGTTTTGAATGGGCGAAAAACCTAGGACAAGTTCACAAAAGTGTGTTTTTTTCCAAAAATCCAAAATACCCGCAAATTTCACATTTTCAAAATTAACATTTTTCAGTTAAAGAGAACTTATAGAGTGTGGTTTGGTTTTGGTGTTTGAATTTGTTCTTCAATAATGAGGTCCCAAGTTTAATAATACACTAGAAGTTAACAGTTTAAAAATGTGTAATTTCTCTATTTAACAACATTAACTTACAATAGTGACAAGACTCCTCCCTCAGGTAGATTACATTTTCTTGCATAGCTGGATGTTGTGCTTACGATCAATAATCACATTCTTTGCATTCGCCCAAACTGATTTGCCAAAATCAAAACATGGACGGTGAGGAGAATTGCCATTAGAGCGAATCCTGCTCACTGAAGCGGGACAGACAAGCTGACAGAGTATTCCACAAGGTCATAAAGCCTTCCTCAAGTGACTACATTTGCAATTCAAACAATGATTTGGAAACAAAATGATTCATTTGTTATTTGTATGGTACAGGTGGCATCACACACCATGTCTGCGATTACGGGATAAACTGTATTCTGTATAGCTTTCATACGGAGCGCTTCTTTGATACCTTAAATACAGGACGATTCTGGTCCCGGTGCACGTCAGGTGGTGTCTACTTAGCCAGTTTTGTATAACACTACAAAATTTCACTTATTATAAATATTATTTTGCAATATTATAAAGTGATCCCTAAAAAGAATGTAAAGGAAAGCAGTTATTAGCTTTGGACGTTTCTTTTGCTGTCATTATTCCTGTATTTCATTCTTGTTGTTTTGTCACATTAGGAACCCCCTGCTTTCTTTTTCCCCTGTGAAATTCTGCAGAACAGTGGTATATGTGACTGCATCTTCTAATATTCCATAAAAACTGCAAATGGACAAAATGTTGTCAATATGAGTACAGATGTTTGAAATTAATGTGGATGAAGGAGCTCAGATAATTTAAGCAATGTTCCGTTAGCTCAAACGGTAGAGCCTGGCACCAAGATCACAAACTTGATTCCCTAGAAAATGCAACTGATTAAGCATATATCATGAATGCAATATAAAGGCTGGAATGAACCACACTTTTAAAGTCTGAACAGATTTTAAATCATCAAGCATCACACACGTACTGACTCTGTAAATGGTTACATAGAAAAACTGGGCATCATACACTAATTGACAGAAGATCACACACTACCAGACTTTCAAATTTCAAACACAAATTCATACAGGAGACACATGAGCGATAAGAACATACACATAGATGTAAAGGAGCTGACTGTGGTTGTTGGAAATACTCTACATTCACCTAAAATGCTACATTCACTTTTAATGTTGTTTGAACATTCATGTTTGTTGGCAGTGTGTGCACACAACAATCCAAAGATAAAAATCTGTTTTTTTTAAAAAAAATCTTAATCATAAGCAATGTCTCAGAACATGCCATTTGCAAAATCATGTGACATCACATTTTACAGGATCCACCCACGGCTGCTGACTGACATTTCATACACTGATCTAATATAAACGTGATTTCTTTACAGAGACATAACCAACTGTGTTTTTGTAAGTTATGTGTGTTTTTAACATAAACTTGTGTGTATTTGACAGTTTAGGCATAGTAAGACATGAAAGAGAACTTAGTTTAGTGCTCACATGCTGTGTGACAGCCGCTTTCTGTGCTTTGGATGTATGCACCCAGAAAACCATATATAAGAAGTTTAAACTGATATGGCTTTAAAACACCCGATTTCAATGCAATAGACATGATAATCAAAACCAAACAGATGTTTTCTGGCAGAGTACCTGAGTATCTGTAGAAGGGGGCGGGGAGCTGCTGATTATTTGCATTTAAAGAGGCATGTATGAAAACAGCGTTTCTGCTTTCACTTAAAATAGGCATTTTCAAAATGATGTAATAAATGATCTGTGGGGTATTTTGAGCTGAAATCTCACAGATACATTCTGGGGACACCTGGGACTTTACATCTTGTAAAAAGGGGCATAACAGGTGCCCTTTAATAAAAAATGGCACAGTGTATGATAGGCACAGACTTAGATTTTTTTTAGCTTCAGACTATGATCCATTCAGCCAGAGGATATCAAAAATGTTTGATATTGTCAGTGTCTATATAGCACAACTAAGCCTCCGGCTGACCTGAGTTCTCCACCCAACACTTTTCTGTCAATCTCCACTGTCCTATCAACTAAAACGCACAAAAAAGCCAAAAAAAAAAAAAACAAGTTTGATAATTTGATCCTGTTTTAGATTACATATTGTTTTCATTTGAAATGCTTCTCCCATTAATGAGGTTCATGATTCTGAGTGAGCTTGTTGTGTTTGTAAAAACCAGAATATTTTTTTATCTGCGATGCCTAGTTTTGCTTATTAACTATTTACAAAGTCAGCATGCCTACCTTTAGGCACATTATACTTTACAAAATATTCAACATGTTTGACATCCTTCATGTGGATGGAATCAAGGTTTGACGCTATAAATCAGAGTCCGTGGCCATCAGTTCCCGTGAAATCTGTCAACTCCTTCTGCCCAGAATTGGCAGGCTGACGCTGACTCTGACTCTAACTAGTGTCAACACATCCAGACTGCAAACTGGGGCAAAAATTTGGGTAAAAGTTGTGTAGCGAATTCCAGTCTTAAGGTTTTTTGGATGCTGCCGACTCCTTGCCACATCCAAGCGTAATTTTGTCTTGGAAAGATTATGAGAAATGTTGAGTATTAAATCTCTGATGTTTAATTACAAATTTTGGTATTCTGGCAAATTCTGAGCACAACGTGTGACGCTGTTGAGATCTTGTGTGAGACACACAAAAATACTGGGGTAGTTTTCTTAGGCCAAGAATCTGCTCCATTTAATCTCCTAGCCATGTAGGAAACAGCTGAATTAAAGAGATGTTGTTGTCATTTTCCCTTCCAATGGTCTGTTACTAATGAATGAACTTACTAAAACATTTGTCAAGACTAAAACTGCAGACAAAAAATAATGCCCAGATTTATTAAACAGCAACAGTGACGTCCGCAGTGAACCCTCTACAACCAAACTGTAATTTGCAAAGCAAATATGTTCCAATAAACCAGTGCCATCCCAATATCACAGTTTGAAAGCTCTGATCTGTTTTATCAAATTAATTTTTTTAACTTGTGTTTTCTCATATTTATGAGATCGTTTTAGTTTTAGCAACTGTTGACAGTGCCTGTTGACAGTGTTTGTTCTTAATAATTATTCCCTTCCTAGATTTTAGATGCAATCTGTAAAGACAAAATGAAGGAACTGGGACTGGTGTTATCTTGCCAAACTAATAAATCATGCAGAGAACTTTTGAAGAGCTCAGCTTGTATTTATATAACATATTTTTACACTAAAAAGGCCCACAGTGCAGAGATACATTCAGTGGGCCTCTTCACAGGCTCAATTTCCAGTCGCCCTGTTGGCGAATACATAAATAACTTCAACTATATAATTCATTAAAAATGTCTCTAACCTGTGCCAGAACTCCAGTAATTGCCTCAGTTTCAGTGTAATAAGAGAATAGCTCAAGAAATGCAATAATTTGTCTAACTAACCAGAACCTGGTATAAGTGAAATAGAATCCGTTGGGAATGTCATAAAAATGAGATCTGAACCCGGAAAGATCAGGTGCTGTGCTTTGATGGAAGCTCCCAGAATCATGTCATCTGGATTCAAAGTGATGTACATTTAGTCTACGCACTGCTGAATATTAAACAGACTAATCCAGTGAAGTCTATTTATAAGTTTCAAGCACCAATCTTACAGTTTCAGCCACGTGTCACATTCCATGAGAGCAGGGATACACACATTGCAGTCAGTAAACTCCCACAGCCCTATATTTGGAAAACAAATGAAGGACAATAGAGAAATGTAAGCAATCAGATCTGAAGGGCAGTCCTATATGTGCTCATGAAACCAGCCTACGGGATTCTGTCAAATCATATTACGGTTTGTCACAATCACAAACATGCCTAGTTATATTATCTTGACAGTTCTAGGAGTGCAAGACAACAGCCATGGAATGATGTCTAGGTTATTCCTGTTATGTGATACTCTACCTGTAGCTAAAAAAAAGCTATAATAATAATAATAATAAATGAATATGCTTGTGTTTTAATCAGTGGAAGTAGTTCTTTATTGAAATATTTAAACATTTACAGAAAATACCATTAATAGATATTTTATTGAATACATATATGTATATGAAGAGTTCAGATGCAAAACCAGCTAAAAGCCATCTTGGTCAAAAATGAGATAATGATACTGAGTGAATGCTCCTGACACATAGTATACGTCCATCAAATACTTTTTCTTCAAACTAGCTAAAATACCAGCCTCAGCCCAATCAGAACTATCGGTACTTACATAGAAACCTATACATCTGAGCCTGATAAAAATGCATTTTTTTAAAGAAAGACGTCAGATGGATTTAGCTGGGTTTGCATCTGAACTCTTCATATACTGATAAAAAATATCAGCACCCTTGCAATTCATTCTCTCCACAGGTGTTCTGTAGGGATTCAGATCTGGACTCTCCAGCACTTTGTTTGTAACCATTTCTGAGTGCTTTTTGAAGTGTGTCGGCTCATTGTCCTGCTGGAAGACCCATGACCTCTGGTGGAGACGCAGCTTTCTGACACTGGCCACTACATTGTGCCCCAAAATTATTTGGTTATCATCAGATTTCATGACACCGTTCACACAGTCAAGGCATCTAGTGCCAGAAGCAGTAGAGCATCCCCAAAACATCTTTGAACCTCCACCATGTTTGACTGTGTTTTTTTTCTTTTAAGGTCTCTTTTCTTTTTCTGTAAACAGTGCCATGATGTCCTTTACCAATTAGCTCTACTTTTGTCTCATCTGTCCACAGTACATTCTCCCAGAAGCATTGTGGTTTTGTCACATAAACTCCAGTCTTGCTTTTTTTATGCCTCCGTGGTGTCCTCCTTGGTCTCCTACCATAATGTCCCTTTTCATTCAGATGGTGATGAACAGCGTGAGCTGACACTGTTGTACCCTGTGCCTGCAGATCAGCTTGAATTTGTTTGGAAGTTAATCAGGGTTCTTTATCCACCATTTGAACAATCCTTCGAGATTGTCCATGTTTTTTCCACAATTTTTTTCTCTCAAATCCACAGACAACTCTTTACACTTCTTTCTTTTCTCCATGCTCAGTGTAACAGACAAAACAAAGGTTGAGTCAACTTTTCGCCATTTTAACTGGTTGCAAGTGTGATTACTATATTGCCCACACCTGTTACTTGCCACAGTTGTGTCTAAATACAAATTACAGGAGCATCACATGCTTAAAAAAGCAATTATTTCTTACAATTTTGACACAGTGCCAATAATTTTGTCCAGTCCATTTTTAAGTTCTGTGTGAAATTTTATCAAGTTTGACTTTCCTTTTTTTTTGTGTTGTTGCAGTATGTATACATATGTATATATATACACACACATATACACACACACACACACACACACACACACATACACACACACACACATATATATATATATATATAAACCCTCTATGGTACCATGTTGCCTCCAGCCAACACAGCCTATTTTTTTTGTGCACGTCACATGACTCCATATTTTCTCCAACAAAAGGTGCATTTTTCATCAAATTTAATCCATATAATTGCAGACAAAAAATCTGAGCCACCTTCACTGGTTAGTAAATAAGTAATAATATATACACATATATAATATATACACATATATTTTATAATGTACATACTGAGGACATGAAAATGTACTGCACAGCAGGAATGAGTTGTATGCATTTCATGTTATCCTTTAACGAAAGCCATATGTATATTTTATTTATGTCTTAGTTCTTAAGAGAAAAACATATATGGTTTTCAAACGCTGAGATGTGATCTGGCCACATACATCATGTATGCTATGTGTGTGAATATACATGCATTACCATGAAATGTAGATGCAAAGATTCATTGATGTGACACAGATTCAGAATATATAACACTTGTGTAAAGCACCGGCAAAAAGAAATATGTCTGACACTGCGATTCTGCAGAGAAAGTGGAATAAGAAGCCCTGCTCTGATAGGATTTCTACATTACTCACTAAATCAAAGTTAAAGTCCATGCAAAATCAAAATGTCTTGGGTAAATCTGCTGTACGAGGCAGGCTCTCTTCAGGCTTTCTCAACAGACCTGATGACGTTATTGCTCAAGTTTTGTCTTAAGATAGACCTGCGATGAACTTTCCATGAAAATTTAGATTGTATTTGCACTGTAAAGAATTGCACCAAGTGTTTCTGAATGAGTGACAAATGCATTACTCAGACCCATTGAGGTTTTTGATTCAAACTTAACATAAATCAAAGATCACTAACTCGCCTCTTTCTACACTGAAAATAAATCTCAAGTATTTCCTCAGCTCTGCAATTGCATTACGCTCCATGCCAGATAACGCTCCTCTGTTTATAATGTTACATCGGAGTCAGTCGAGTCTCTGGCGCAGTCAGCCTGGCTTCAGAGCATTAACTGATGTGCTTTAGGGATTGTGAGCCTGTGATAATGTTGCATTGGAGATGAAGAAACAATCAATTTCGCCTTGACTAATATGCAACCCAATTCTCTGCAATAATATCTCTAATATAAAAGCAGTGGATTCATTCTTCTTAATATGAAAAACAAAACACACAATGTAATAGTATAATGGAAAATATGTCCAATAAAGGCATTAATATTACATCAACTTATTTTTATTAAATCCAATCTAACAACAAAAACATCCAACATCAATTAAAACTTTATCTTAAATTGCTCCAGCAATTTTGAAAGAATCATTTTTCAATGAATCACTCATAAAGATAGTTGTTTTATTCATTTCTGAATGAATCAGCATTTTTAAACAAATTGGTTGCATGAATGTTTCAATGACTAACTCGGTCACTTGTCTCCACCTACTTGTGTAATGATGCAACCTGCAGAAAGAATCACTGAAATATAGGGTTGGGTATCGAAAATCGATTCCGATTCCAGAATCGGATACTTAAGGTCAGGAATCGGATACTTCCTGTGAAATTAAAATTTAGATTCCGCCTATCGATTCCTATACGCGGTTCTTTTTATATATATTTTTTTATCTGTGAGGACCCGACCTATAATATTTGTGATAAGCTAAACATGTTGCAAAAGATGAGTCACCACCAATATGACAAAGCATTTTAATTTAACAGATCATTAAAGATCACAAACATGATTCAAATACCAATGTGATTCTGTTTCTAAATTACAATGATTCATCTGTTTGATTCCTCAACCTTTTTTCCGTGCAGCGCACAATAATACTAGTGTGATTTGAACATTCAAATCTGCGTTCGACCTAAAGAGAGCCACTGTCATGTATATGAACGAAACAGTTTCACAGTCTTTTCAACCACACAGTTCATTATTTCTGTGTTACAAACATTCAAATAATCACAGAAGTACTGGGATAAAAGTTCATAGTCTGGATATAAACTCTGATATGTACAGTACAGATCAAAATATAGTAATTTGACATTCCAAATAACATTAAAGATTTATCGATTACGCTGTTATGCCAGTAGATGGTGAAAGGAGGCTGTTAATAATGTATTTGTCTTTGATCAATCATTTAAAAACACTGATTCATCCAGTAATGAACCAAGTAAATCTTGAGTGAATCACTGAATCATTTACTTATAAATTAGGCCTACATGTGATTTTGTTTAGTTGTCTAATGTTTTATTTCTTCAGAATTGTAAGACAATTTTTGTTCATGGTATTCAGCTGCAACTAATTGTTTAGCAAAAAAAAGAAACAGAATAAATATGCTTGATATCATCATTTATTCACATTGGAATCGAAACTGGGAATCGAAAATAATCAGAATCGATGAGCAGAATCGGAATCTGAATTAAAATGAAGTTCCAAACATAGGTTTGGGAGGACCCTAATCATTCAGTCCTGTCAATCATCATTACGAGCCTATATAAGCAGCTCTCATTGCACTGTCCCAACTTCAGTTCTTCCGGCATCTCACCACCTCCCCTTCTCCTCCTCTGTTTCTGTTATTCTCCCTAGGTAATATCGCAATGGGGGGTTGAACTCTGTGCTCAAGCCGAGCCTCGGTTCGAGCCTCCATTAAGGACAGCAAGCCAAGTTTGTTTACCATTGCCCATCAGGACTGGATGGGCAGGCGAACTCGTGAATAATATTCTACCCATACCCAACCCTACTGAAATACCTCCATCTAATGCACAAACGGTTTCAAAACCAGTTTTGTCAAGAACTGATTAGCCACAAGTAAAAATGCCAGTTTGCATATTTCCAGTAGGGTCCTTTATTAATTAAACAACTTCCATTGAGATGAATGCTAATGGAGATCTCTCTCTTGGTATTATAGACATCCATGCTGGGGACTAATATAATTTCTTTTTATTTATTTACTTTTTTTTGACCTTTTATTATGTTGGTTATCTAAGGCCGCAGCAAAAGAAATGACTTCCCACTGGCAAAATATGAACAACAAATGAGTTATAGACCAACATAAAAAAGAAAGGAAAAAAAAGAATAAGAGCGTTATGCCATTTAAAACTAATCTTAAGAATACCAGACTCAAGTCTTTTTTTTCTTTATGCTTTCGGAAGTCTGTTCCTAAAAAAAAAAAAAAAAAAGGTAGATTCTGACTTTTTTTTTCCTCATAAATGCGTGTTTACATCTCACAATTCTAAAGTTGTTGTTTTTTTTCTCTCGGAAATATGAGATATAAACTCGAAACTGTGAGTTGTGAGGTCAGAATTGTGAGATATAAAGTTGCAATTCTGAGAACATAATCTTGGATTTTATAACTCGCAACTAAAAATTTATATCTCATAATTCTGAGGAAAAAAAAGTCAGAATACTGTAAATTCACAATTGTGAGAAAAAAAGTCAGAATTGCAAATTTTTATTTCTCGTAATCGTCTTCGCACAATTCTGAGAAAAACTAGTCAAAATTGAGACTTATATTACGCAATTCTGACTTCATAATTTGCAGTTTGAGTTTATATCTTACAATTCTGACTTTATAACTCGCAATTTCGAGTTTACATCTCAATTCTGAGAAATCAAAGTTAGAAGTGTGTTTGTATCACGCAATTCTGAGAAAAAAAGTCATAATTATGAGATAAAAAGTTGCAATCATTCATG
>JAHKKF010523376.1:12550-22839 GCA_019740295.1 Labeo calbasu | reverse complement strand
TTATAGCTCACAATTCCGACTTTTCCCCAACTATTCTGGATTTATAGCTAACAATTCCGAATTTTTCCCCACCATTCCGGATTTATAGCTCACAATTCAGATTTTTTTCCCCACCATTCTGGCTTTATAACTCATGATTCCGACTTTTCTCCCACCAGTCTGGGTTTATAGCTCACAATTCTGACTTTTCCCCAACTATTCTGGATTTATAGCTAACAATTCCGAATTTTTCCCCACAATTCTGAAATTATAGCTCACATTTCCGACTTTTTTCTCACAATTCTGGATTTATATCTCACAATTCCAACTTTTTTCTCGTATTCCAAGTTTATATCTTGTAATTCTGAATTTATTTCTCACAAATCTGAGGGGTTTTTTTCTGGGAATTGCAAGAAAAAAGTGAATTGTGAGACATAAACTCAGAATTATAAAAAAAAAAATCACAATTGCCTTTTTTAATTTTTTTTTTTTTCATCCAATGGCAGAAATAAGCTTCCATAGATCTGAGTCACTTCACATGATTCATCGCTGCATCTGCAGCTCGGTACCTTGTGGTGGAGGTTGTTTCTGATTGGATGTTGAGACTGGGCAGGAATGAGGAAGTCAGCAGGAACCATGCGAGTTCCTGTGGAGGAGACAGAAGGGTCAGACAGACGCTATTCTTACCAAAACATAAACATACAGTACGTCAGATACTGTAGTTCAGTGAATGAACCTTGGTGAATGAGCTGGTAGAAAGCGTGCTGTCCGTTAGTTCCCGGTTCACCCCAAACGATCGGCCCAGTGTGGTAGTTCACCCGGTTACCTTTAGTAGTGATGTACTTTCCATTAGATTCCATGTCACCCTGTAAATCACAGCATTAGATTCTTCTTTGATGACTTAACTGTCAGTATAAAATGCATACAGTCTTTGACTGGTATTGTATGTTTTGTGTTCGCTCTACAGGTGAGACGCACCTGTTGAAAGTAGGCAGCGAAGCGGTGCATGTACTGATCGTACGGCAGCAGGCAGTGAGTCTCCGCCTGGAAGAAATTGATGTACCAGATGCCCAGCAGAGCCAGCAGCATGGGTGCGTTCTGATCCACAGGAGCCGTACGGAAATGAGTGTCCTGCCAGAGATGTAGATTCAGAGGTTTATGTAAGGTTTAATAAAGAAATTATTTAAACTGATCAAAAGCAACAGTGAAAAGATTTCTATTTGAAATAAATGCTGTTCTTTTGAACTCTCTATTCATAAAAGAATCCTGAAAATTCAAATGTATCAGTTTTCACAAAAATATTTGGCAGCACAACTGTTTTCAACATTGATAATAATCAGAAATGTTTCTTGAGCAGCAAAACAGCAGATCAGTGGATCATGTGACACTGAAGACTGGAGTAATGATGCTGAAAATTCAGCTTTGATCACAGGAATAAATTACATTTAACTATAAATTAACATAGAAAACAGTCATTATACATTGTAATATTTTTTCAAATTTTTACTGTATTTTTTTATCAAATTCGTGCAGCCTTGGTGAGCACAAGACACTTACTTTAAAAACATTTGAAATCTTTCTGAACTTTTGAATGGTAGTGAATCTTCTTGCCGTTATGAAAAAATATTTGATGTTAAATTTCAATATTTGAATTCAGTTTAATTTGACATTGCTAATAATACTGATAACGTCAGTAATAAAACCCACCATCCAATGAGCTCCAGCCAACAGCTTCTCAAAGTTGTCATATCCTGAGACAGAAAAGATAACACAGACACTTGAGAATCTCTCACACTCATTGGATATCTTCATGAGAGTCACATGATACTTCACACTTACCGATATGAAGTGCGATGGACAGACCAATGGCAGACCATAAGGAATATCGTCCACCGACCCACTAGAAAAAACAAGGCACTATACATTATTTTTACTGCGTTCATTTTTCTTTATTATTAGAATGTTAATTTTAGATGCCCATTCAAGTTTTGTTAATAATTTACACTTAGCTAAAACTAAAGCTACTTGTTGCTTGAAATAGGATAAATATGAACTGAAATAAAATAAAAGATAAAAAATAAACTTACTATATAGACATAAAAAGAACTAAAATAAAAATGTAAAAATTAATAGAATTATAAAAAATATTTTGTTTAAAATATCTAAAAAAGCTTAAAATTTAGCTTAAATTGAAGCTTAAACCCCCCAAATTAAGCTTAAATCTTAAAATCTATATTAAAAAAAAAATAATAATAATAATAAAAATGACGAAAGTCAAAAAAAGTTTTGCTAAAGATTAAGTTAAAACATTTTTACTTAAAATAAAATAAAATAAAATAAATGTTTACTGAAATAAAAAAAAACTATATAGACATTTAAAAACAAAATATTAAAATGACAAAAAAGTGTATTAACAAAAATAAAATAAAAAAATAATTCAAACTGTAAATAAAAACTGTGATAGTATCTCATTGATACTAAAATAACAGTATTGTAAAAAGTAAATAAAACACAAATTCAACTACACATCAAACTTTACATGAGCAAACATGCATATGCCAAAGAGCTTATAGCATCCATAAAAAACAGGATAGTAAGGAACCTTGCCCTTTAAATATCAACAATGTGACTAAAAGTAGCCCGTCGGCCTTTACAGTGAGCCAGCCTCTGCGTGACCTCTGCTCGGATAAGGTCAAGATCACGAATAACCCAGCAGCGTTCGGCCGCGAGTCAGTGAGAGACTCTGGTTACCAGCAGCTGTTAACGTGAGCGTCCAGACGCCTACTTCACAGGTCAAACCACTACAGCAAAAATAGCTCACGGCCTTCAGCGGACCCCGACACTCACGTCCCAAAACTCAAACATGTTCTCCGGGTCGATGCCGAAGTCCTTCACTTTGGGCTGAAACACAGAAAGTGAAATAAAGTTGGTTTGTGAACCTAAAAAAATTGTATGCATATGTTAAAGGTCAGCTTTAAAAGGCCACATCCCACCTAACAAACATAAGTTCTGAGAATGTTTTGCTAATGCTAATGCTCTCTGAACATTTAAAAACTTTTTTCTTGCTTATGCAAGGGAGCGTTACATTTTATCATGTTGCAAAGATTGTGGGAATGTTACATTTGAATGTTCTCTGAACATTCTAAAACAAGTAGTAACATTTAAAAAACGTTACATGAACATCCAAAGGAAAATATTTTTGAAACACTATTGTTAATGTTAACTATTTAAAGTTAAGAAATGCCTTTTTTTTCCCAATAAAAATTAAATATTGCTAAATTATTTTCTGTAAAGCACTTTGAATTACTACTATGTATGAAATGTGTCTTTTTGCATGCAAAATAAGCTTAGTTTAGTTTCAGTAAATGCTTTTTGAGCATGAAAATTTAGTTTTGAACTTTGCAAAATATGTTTTAATGACAAAATGATCTGTTATATTATAAAAGTTTATGGAAAATTGAATTCCTGATGATATGAGCCTTTAATTGTAAGCTAAAATACACTTACTCCATTGGTTGAGAGCGCCACGAAATGCTTGGCGACTGCAGAGTTCTGTGAGAACAATAAAAACAGCACAAGAATAAGTGCATGACACAGGCGTCCCATACACACTGCTGCAGGAGATGGGACTCACGTCTTTGGCGGTCTGCAGGAACCACTCCTTCGCTGATTCAGCATTTGTGATGGTTTCCTGGGTTGTGAATGTCTGAGGAAGACAAACAGAAAATAAATCTGACAAAATGATAAGTGAAACTATTTTTTCCACAGAAATCTCATTATTATATATAAACAATGTGATTTTATTTGCGATAGAACCAATAAAGTTAAATGTGATATTTTTGGTTGCTTCTCTCTGCTACTGCCGTATAATCGGTTCAGTTTCTGAATGCTGAGTCCTGCTGAGACCTTCGATGCGACGATGAAGAGCGTGGTCTCAGCGTTGAGTTCAGCCAGAGTCTTAGCGATGTGCGTTCCGTCGATGTTCGACACAAACCAGACGCGCGGCCCGCCTTTAGAGTACGGCTTCAAGGCCTCGGTTACCATTAATGGACCCTGAAACACACACAAAAATGATTAACATAAATACATACAAATAAATACAGATTTGCATAGAATGAATTGAGAATGAGTAGAATGAGTAAATAATAAAAAATACAATTAAAATAAATAAATTATTGGATACGTTTAAGTATTTAAATAAATAATATGATTCGAATAAACACAATTTTAATTTAAAACACCCGATTAAAAATATAAACAAACAAGCAAAATTTGATTCACATGAACAAGTAAACAAATGAGTAGATATAAAAATAAATAATAAACAATTTAAAACAATTTAATAATGTAACTTAATAGAAACTAAATATTTTCAAAATAATATTTACAGAATATTTAAAGTATTAATTCTTCACAATATATATATTAAATAATGTATATATATATATATTAAAAATATATAATAATTATAAAATATATTACATTTGAAATTTTGCATAAGGATGATCATACACTGAAAAAATGTTAAATAAAACATATAAAACAAAGATTAATGGAGTGTACTATTTCAGGTTTTTCATCAAAATTGTCAGTTTAATTTAATGTTTTATTTCCTGTAATTATTTTCAAAATGTTTGTGTGTGTGTTTTTGGGGGTCTGTGGCATTTATAGATCTAGTGTAAATCAACAGAAAAATAATGAAAAAATGACATAAAATAGTAAGATTTTACAAACCAGATCAGATCCACCAATGCCGACATTAACCACATCAGTGATGGATTTCCCAGTGTATCCCTTCCACTCGCCACTGCGGACTTTCTATGGATGGAAGAAAGAGTGATTTATAATTACAGTCTCCATATTTGATCACTGTTTATATGTTTTCATATTCCAGCTTTTTAAGCATCCTAGTATGAAGCATCACATCAGATATGACACTCACATGACAGAAGCCCTTCATCTTCTCCAGAACCTTGTTGACCTCCGGCATCACGTCTTTCCCGTCCACGTTTATGGGTGTGTTTGAGCGGTTCCTCAGGGCGACGTGGAGAACAGCACGACCCTGCAGACCACACAGTCATCATGCAATACATACATTTATGATGTATACATTTGGTAGACACTTTAATCTAATGCAATTTGCTATGCATTCAAGATATGCATTGAATCAGTTCATGCATTTCCTGAAAATCAAACACATTCTCTAGCACCATGCTCTACTACACCATCACCCAGAGTTGCATACATTATATAAAAATCTTACATGTAATTAAAAGTGTAATTTATTTTTTAAAAGAAGTGTAATTTATAGCATGTATTCTATACATTATATAAGTCTCCATCAATAAACACGTGTCCACGTTTGTCCAAACAATCTCAGCTCATTTCAGTCTATAAAAGCAGGAAAGGGGACGTATATTTGGTCACATGTTGATTTAAACCCCTGACACACAAACATATGAAATACCTCAGTGAAATTAATCTTTTCTCCTGAAAACATCTTGTCTCTGGAAGCCTCCACACCACGAGACTTTGCCTGCGAGACAAAAAAGGTTACATTTACAAAGTACCATTCTAACTCCATTTCATTCTCAGTAAACATTCATCATCACTAATCTTTACCAGCTCCACGAGCATCTTCATAACCTCTTCATTTATGAGATTCTTGGAGTAATCCAGCAAAATGTCTCCTTCATCTGTTTTTAAAGTTAAGCTGTTGAAAGATGACAAACGTGGATTGAGATGAACTCTGATCACTTGCTTACAGATATTTTTTTGATTGCTTCAGATATTCTGCCACTATTTTACTTGGGAAAAATAAATTTTCGTTTCATGAAAGTTTAAAGTTATGAATCTGAATGTGGGCGGGGTTTAATGATGATGGACAGGACAGGAAAAAACTCTGCCCACTATGTACTGTAAGAACTGGGAAGGATAATTGGTAATTATTATTATTATTATTATTATTATTTTCCAAATTAAATAAAATGACATTAAACTCTTAGCCGCTTCGTGTAGGTCGTGTAGACATATTAAAATAAATAAATAAATAAATAAAGTACCTGAGCTTTTGGAATCGGTTTTTATCGGCCTCGAACATCTGCCTCATGTTGAGACTCGCGGCGTTTGATTTGTACCATTTCTCCAGATTCTGGAAGTTTGGGTCGCTTGTCAGTCCCATCGTGATGAGTATCGGGCCGAACCTGCGTGTGTGTGTGTGTGTGTAAAATCTCCGGCTGAACTGAACCCAAATGTCACAGATCCGCCTTATGAAGGGCGAAGAAACCAGCTGATCTGCCGCTCAACACACCCCCTCACACACACACTGGAGTGGACCCCACTGTACATACCACACACACACACGCACGCACACTGAACCCTACTGTACATACCAGTGCACTACAGAGGGGTCCAAAAACCTCAGACCATTTTACCATAAAGTTCTAGACCTCTCTGTAAGGACTTCTGTATATTATATAGAGTATTATGTACTACAAAATAATAAAATAATAAATAAAATACTGTATTATTTAAATAAAGGCCATTCTGATGGATGTAGCGCCATCTATCGACACGTGAAAGACACTAAATATTGTGTTTGTTTCTATACTGAACCATAGCTTTGAACACTAGGGGACACAGGAGTCCATCACATCAAAGTCTCCAACTTTAAAGCTTTTTGTCAAAATATTCAGTGTTATATTCATTATGGCGCATTTACATAATAGACTTGAGTGCTTATGCTAATTAATGTGCACTGTCCCTTTTAAAGTAAAACATGAAGAAATAAAAAAAAATATTAATAAAATATTCAATGTATTATTTGTGTTTATTATGGTGGTTGTGTCTTACGTTGTTGGATATGAGTTGTCTTGTGTTGTATAATTTGCAATAAATAAATACAAAACTAAAGTAATCTGTGGCTGTATTAATAGTAAAAAATAAAATAAGTAAATAAAAAGCACATTTCATTATATATATATATATATATATATATATATAAAACAACATTTTAGATACATTATCACTGCTTTACTCAAATAAATAAAAAATAAATGGCAAATAACTTCGTTGTTGGATGTTTATTGTTTTATGTTGTACAATTTACAATAAATAAATACAAAAACTTCAGTAGTCTGTGGATGTGTTAATAAAAAAAATAAAAAATAAAAAAAATAAGTAAATAAAAAGCACATCAGAAATGTGGCTGTGGCTGTGTTAAGAAAATAAAATAGAAAATATAAAAATAAAATACGTACATAAAAATTACATTTCATATATATTGGATTTCATATTAGATTGTTAGATTTTTATTGTCTTGTGCTGTACAATTTGCAATAAATAAATACAAAACTCTAGTAGTCTGTGGCTGTGTTAATAAAAAATAAAATAAAATAAGTAAATAAAACGTACATAAATAATAAATAAAAAAATAATAATAATAAATAAATGTTCGATAAATTATTACTGCTATAATCAAAGAAAGAAAATAAAAACAAATGGCAGATAACTTCGAAAAACTTCGTATAGACGTAATAATAAAGTATTATTATTAGCTATTATACATATATGAACAAAAGCTTTAAAAACGATTGTACTTTGACGGAAACTATGTTTACTATAGTATTTTGTAGGGGAAATAACCTTGGTTTTTACCGAAAACGCAAATACCAATGCACCGTTTATGTAGCTGAAAATCTACTTCAGTTCCGAATTAATGTAATTTAATATCCAGCATTTATTATTATTAAGTGCCCGCGCTCTATGGTATGATCGGACGCGTGCGTCTCCTGGCGTGCTCGCTCGTGTTTGTGCTTTGTGGACGCGCGCTCGGAAGACTCGCTCCGTCATTTCCGCTCTCCACAGACAGGAGGGTGGGGACAAACAGCTGGTAAGTGATGCCGTGATCCGACCGCCGATCGGGCTGTTTTTCACACCAATAAACGCCTTTCCCGGAGCCACTACAGGTAGGACTTGAATCCGTTAATGCCAGCCGCCCCGGAGCGGCCGCTAGCGCTTGTGTTTTGACGTGTTTGAGGTGTTTTTTCAATCCGTGTCAACGAGAGGTGCTAACGGCTAACTGGGATTAGCTCTATAAACACTGATGGTTTTTTGTAAAATCGTTTGAAATGTTATTTCGCTGCTGTTAAACGAGTGAAATGAAAGCAGGATAACATTAAAGTGGTATTTCGGCGGGATTAGGTTTGTATGCGGGTTGTGAGGGGTTTTGGTTCATCTGTATCAGCATTGAGCCGTTTAAACCTCATCAAATCTGCTGCAGTCTGACTGTCTGATCGTAATTATGCCAATTAACGACGTAATTAACTGCCCCCGGGGTCCCTAAATTACACAGGGGCAGAAGACCCTTCAACGCTCTGAAAAAGCAGTGATACGTTTCACTGCAGCCCTTTAACACCCTAATGACAGCCGACGGGTGTCATACACACCCAAACCCCTGGCGTGTGTCAATGAGGATGGTTTACAGTTTTTCTGGGTGTCCAAGTGTCGGAAAATTCAAGATTTGGGTTGAACTGCACTGTCTTGCATATCGGATCAATGCATAACATAATCAGTCATCATAATCAGGTCAACTCTAGGCTCTAGTGGAGGTTTATCACCGGGTAACCGCTCCTATCTGTTAGTTTTGGTTGGGCTTGGTTTTGTTTTCGCTGGAATGAGTGTTCAGGAGATCACAGACTGGTTTGTTTAAATTAATTTTGTGTGTTGGAGGATCTATCCGGGTGTCAGGAGGATCCAGATTCCTGTAGTGGTTCTAGTGGCTGCAGCTCTCAGAATATTTCAGGATATTTATACTCAACTGCACACCAGTGTAACCCTGTACGTAGCTTAAATTACACTTTGCAGTCTGTGAAGTTAAATGTATTTGTCGCCCCGTAAATGAAAAAGTTTGCTGGAACATTGCTGCTGTATTTTGGTTGTTTTGGGGGTTCTTGAGCAGATTTTAAATTGCATGTCAGCACAGGAACAGATTTTTGGTTATCGTGACCAAATATTAAAATGTATTTATTTTTTTTAAATTATTGTTTATTAAGCCAGTAATGCATCACATAATGTGTATTGCAATACTATGTAGCAAATCTTAACTGCTTGATTTAAAAAAAAAAAAAAGAAAAAGAAAAGAAAAGTCAAAATGTAACTATAATATCAACCCAGCTTTTTCTATGTGACTCTGGACCATAAAACTAGTCATAAGTACCGTGGGTATATTTGTAGCAATAGCCAAAAATACGGATCAAAATGATCAATTTTTCTTTTATGCCAAAAATCATTAGGTTATTAAGTGAGGGTAATGTTACATTAAGATATTTTGTAAAATTATGAATGTATCAAAACGTAATTTTTGATTAATAATATGCATTAAGAACTTTCTTTATTTTTTTGTTTATTATTTTTTTTTTTTTTTGCACCCTCAAATTCCAGATTTTCAAATAGTTGTATCTCGGCCAAATATTGTCCCATCCTAACAAAGCATACATCAACGGAAAGCTTATTTTCTCAGTAAAAAAAATTACCATTGTGATTGGTTTTGTGGTCCAGGTTCACATATAGAGTTGGATATATATAAGTATGTCTAACTTTATCTGTATGCTTATGGTATACTTGTGTAGGGTGATAGACATCAGATCTCAACTGATAATCTGCTAAATATGACTATAAGAGGTTAAGATGTTAAGACATTGTAAACATTTAACATAATGATTGGTTTGTGCAATGAAAATGTTTTTTTTTGCAAGTGAATGTAGGAATTATTTTACTGTGTGTAGTGTTATTTATGGTTTTCAAAGGAATAGCTCAGTTAAAAATGAAAATTCTACATCCAAGATGTAGATGAGTTTGTTTCTTCATCAAATTTGGAGAAATGTAACATTTCATCACTTGCTCACCAATGGATGCTCTGCAGTGAATGGGTGCCGTCAGAATAAAAGTTCAACAGTTGATAAAAACATTACAATAATCCACACCACTCCAGTCCATCGATTACATCTTGAGAAGCCAAAAGCTGCGTGCTGGCAAGAAACAAATTCATCATTTAAACGTTTTAAGGCAGTTTAACTTTAAACCGTTGCTTTCGGGCAAAATACAAGATCAAAATCCATTGACACATTTGTTTATAGCTGTTTTCACCTGTAAACGGTGCTTGATCTATGCGTATTTGTCTCCTGATTCAGACCAGACAACTTTTTCACTTGAGAAAGCAATATTATAGACAGAGGACCTGTATTTTGACAGAAGGGACACCGCTTTTGTCTTCTCAAGATGTTAACTCATGGTCTGGAGTGGTGTGGATT
>JAHKKF010523375.1:0-27798 GCA_019740295.1 Labeo calbasu | reverse complement strand
TACAGCAAAAGTGAGTATAAGGGTTTTTTTCAGAATCTTTGCGATCGCCTTTCCTTATAACGTGGTAGTTAGGAAGTTTAGCGGCTAAACGCGGCTACGTGCGGCTAATGTAAACAAGACCGTCTTTTCACAGAGAGAAGAGAGGGGCGGGGTGAGCAGAGCTCATTTGCATTTAAAGGAACAACCCCTTAGAATGAGATGATTTTTGCTGAGCTCATTTTGACAAGGTAAAAAGGGTGTTTTACAAAACCATTGAGAATTTTTCATCAAAGTATATTAGAGACTTTTCAATAAGACCCTAAAGAATCATATCAACTTGTGGAAAATGGGCATCCGATGACCCCTTTAATGCAGT
Source organism: Labeo calbasu (assembly GCA_019740295.1). NCBI lineage: Eukaryota > Metazoa > Chordata > Actinopteri > Cypriniformes > Cyprinidae > Labeo > Labeo calbasu. Next base: position 27,443 of record JAHKKF010523375.1, on the reverse strand, counting down.
ACAGTAGCTCTTAAAGCCGGCATTAAACAGAAATTGTGACATATCTGAGTGAAATGGCTTCTTGGACAAGGAGAAAAATACAGGAAAATTGTATATATGTATATACACTTTTTTTTTTTTTTTTTTTTTTAATTGATTATATTGTTGTTGTTTGCTGCAGTCTTATGTGAAAAAATGTTTGCAGGAGGGGAGGTTAATATTTTTGAATAAAAATTACAAGGGCATATGAATTTAAAAAATGATATGGACAGATAAATAATTTTAATAAACACTACAATATTGTCAGTTTGGATTTTATGGTGACATTAAAAGCCGAAAGATTTGGAACAACACAAGTGTAAGTAAATCATAAATTTAATTTTGGGTGAACTATTCCTTTAATCTCAATACTAAACAATACTAATTTAATTGGTGTGTGTGTGTCTGTGTATGTGCTGAGGATGTTTTTTTTTACAGCTACTAACCAAATTAAGTCCTGAGGGCTAAAACATTTGCCTGTCTTTGCATATGTATGTTTTATTTTTAAAAATAGTACTGTCTTTACAAATTTGTATGCTTACGTAACAACTGTATTCAGTTTTAGCTCATGTGGGTGCTTGGGTCTGTGTTTGTGCCCTTATGTTATTGTTTATGTACTAATTACAGTGTTTATTTCTGTAAGATTTGAGGAGGTGGTGTCCCCTGGCTGTGGGTTTTGTCACATACCGTACGATGAGTTGAATATACCGTTTCCTGCTCAGCTCACCTATTGCTACTGCTGTCGCCGCTACAAAGTACCCGACGTCCTCTTCACCACGATCGACCTGCCTAATGAAGCCAACGTCACCGGGAAGGGCTGCCTGATTCAGGCCAGGTAGAACATGCACCAAACATGTAGTGTACTACATATTTCAGTGTATTCATTTTGCTTTTTGTACATGGTGAATAATTTTTTTCCTCACTGGATTAATTAGTTTGAATGAAGGCCAAGTCAAGTCCATTGCATTGTTGGATACAGTATTTCTTACAGTGTTCTCCAATCAGAAGGTCATCCAGGTATTCTTTGCATCCCACTGTAGGCTGTGCCGGACTAAAAAGAAAGGCCAGGGAGAAGGGAACGCCACGTCCATTAGCAATCTTCTGCCTTTTCTAGAGTACGAACTCCACACACAGCTGATGAACAAATTGAAGCTACGAGGCATGAACGCTTTGTTTGGTCTTCGTATCCAAATCAGCGTGGGAGAGACCATGCTGCTAGGACTAGCGGTCAGTGTGCAATTACCTATAAGTGCATTTAATGTACTTTATTAAATATAACTGTATGTGCTGCTGTTTTCATGCTAATAGCTGTTGTTTGTTGCATCCAGTCTGCAACAGGAGTTTATCTGACAGCTTTACCCAGTCCTGGAGGAATCCAGATTGCTGGAAAAACTCCCAGCGACATCACATACGAACAGCATATCTCCAATATGCAGAAAAAAATCAATGACACCATTGCTAAAAACAAAGAATTGTATGAAATCAACCCTCCAGTAAGTTTTTAATGTTTTTATTTTATTTTAATTTATTTTTTTCCAGCTGTTCCTCTTCCAAAAACACTGCTAAAACATTGTTTTTTAATTGAATTGAATTAAATTTTAATTTTTTTTTATTTTATTTTTTTATTTTAATTTATTTTATCCAGCTGTTTCTCTTCCAAAAACACAGCTAAACCGTTTTTTAATTTAATTTAATTTATTTTTTTTAAAACAGTTTTTTTTTATTTAATTAAAATAAAGTAAATTTTTATTTTATTTTATTTTATCTACCTGTCCGTCTTTCAAAAACACAGCTAAAACATAGATTTTTAAAGTACATTTTAATTTAATTTAATTATTTTTTTTAATTTTAATTTATTTTATTATTTTATTTTATTTCATCTACCTGTTCCTCTCAAAAAACAGCTAAAACATATATATTTTTAAATTTAATAAAAATAAATTTTAATTTTATATTTTATTATTTTATTTTATCTACCTGTTTCTCTTTCAAATGCACGGCTAAAACATTTTTTTCCCTATCGCAGGAGGTTGTCGAAGAGATCATTGGCTCGCCGATCCCTGAGCCCCGTCAGAGGTCTCGTCTCTTTCGTTCTCACTCAGAAAGTTCAGACGAGGTGTCGGAACTAGACCTATCCCACGGGAAGAAGGATGCCTTTGTGTTGGAGGTAGGTTGGCTTGTTCTGGAGGTTGATGGATTCAAGAGATGAACATTGAGATGCTGAAAATGCATTTTGCAGAGAGAAGAATCTTTCTAATGTGTTAATACTCTTCTAGATTGATGACACGGATGCTGTGGAAGATATACATGCACTTCTGACTGATTCCCCAACCCCAGCGGGTACACATGTCTACTATACCACTGTTTGAATCTATTCTTTGTTTACTGAATTATATATTCACCTGTGTATATGTACATTCTCTTGTCTTCCATTCAGGATTCTACAGCTGCAACACTGAAATTATGCCTGGGATTCAGAACTGGACTTCAGCTATACAGGTACCATTCATCTCAGTGAACCTGTTTATTTCCTGAAAACTGTAGATGGTGTGTTTAGGTCTTCAAAAACTCAGGACCCAGAAGCATTTTATATATATTATCAATGAAGACAGTTACTGTTGGCCTAATATTAGCAGATAGATAAAGCTAGTTTGAGAGCTCATCATTGTTTGGTGTGTAATCAAACATATTTTTCTTCAGATGTTTACCTCCGTGAGGGTCTTCCGCCTTAACAACGTCAACTTAACCAATCAGGGACTGAATAAGATTTTTACTGACCTCTGTGAGAATCTGCTAAAGGTGACTACATTTTTCTTGTTTTCCAAATATATTGATCTATGTGCTTGGATGTCACTGCACTTACTGGTTTGTATCTGCGCTCTGTAGAGTTTGTACTTCAAACTGCGGTCGATGGTCCCCTGTTGTCTTTGTCACTTGAACTTTACCGTGGCCATACCTGAAGATGAGCTCATACAGGTGAGAACACACCTGACCTTATTTCCTTATTTGTTAAATATGTTTAAAACATTCCGTTTGTGGTCTTATTACTTTTAAACAACAAAAACGAAAATAAGAGCAAGGCCCTTAAGGTCTGTTTGTCCTGTTTGGATTCATTTTCATTCGTTCACCTCTGTCCCACGTGATTGGTCAGTGTTGTTTAATTGGCAGGTGGCGGTGACAGCTGTGGCAATGAGCTTTGACAAAGAGCAACCTTTGGAGAATGGAAAACAAAGTGGTGAAAAGACACTGATCAAGGGTGAGCATGTGCTGTATGTACAGTATGTTCATGTAAGACACACCTCTTTGAAAAGCAGATCCTCAGTGTCTCATGTTGATTGTTCCTCGCAGCCATAACAGAAAATGACGAGCAGCTTCAGTTCAATCTGGAGCTCAATGCTGAAACATCATCTCCCAATCCTCTCAGCTCCCCCAAAGGTAAACCCTAGTGAATCCTGACTTTGAACTTCACCCGATATCCCATACAGTCTTTTATAGCCCTTTAAACCTATGTTTGCCATAATCCTTTAATGGTAATGCTAGATGCTTTATTATAGTTCATCAAAACTAAAATTAAAAACTGAAATATATTTTCGGTACTTAAAATAAAACAAATGTCAGCTGAAATTCATTTTTTATCTAGTTCTCGTTTATATTAAGTTCAATATGATGTACTATAATAACTAAAGCTGAAATAAATAAAAAAAATTATGTAGACATATAGTATACAAAGTTAAAAAAATGGCAAAAACACAACTAATTTGATAAACTTTAATATTAAAAATGAAAACAGAAAATATAAAAATAAATAAACATTCAAAAAATATTAATAAAAACTGTAATTATACTATACCAACACTGGCTAAATAATGGTCTATATCTTAAAAATTTCAAACAATTAGATATTCAATATTGGTTAAAAAATAATATATATATATATATATATATAGTGCATAAGTTTCTTGTACCAAAATCAAATGCGTTTATTTATTACTTTATTTTTATTTAAAAAAAAAATCATTTTCTGACATAAAAAAAAATGTTTTGAGCAGCAAATCTGAATATTAGAATGATTTCTGAAGGAGCATGTGACTGGAGTAATGATGCTAAAAATTCAGCTTTGCATCACACAAATAAATTATATTTTAAAATATATTCAAATAGAAAACCGTTATTTTAAATAGTAAAAAATATATACAATTTTTTACTGTTTTTGCTCAACTTAGGATCAAATAAATGCAGGCTTGGTGAGCAGAAGAGACTTTTTTAAAAAACAACTCTTACTTTTGACTGGTAATGCATAATAATAAACAATAATATACGTCTGTGTATGTTTTTTTTTTTTTTTAATCATAAAAATTGAATTTTGATAGCTGCATTGCATATTCGTTCTTCACAATATTAAGAAAAATCCTGTTTTCCTTGGTGTGGTCGCTTTAACACAAGCATTGATTTCCTGTGTTTGTCTCAGGTCTATCAGAGGTTGGCAGCCATCCATCAGCCAGAGGTCAGTACCTGATCCATTGCTGAGAGTTCGGGAGGCAGCAGGGTGTTTTTTTTCCTTTTGATTTCTGCTCCTTTTGTGTGTGACAGTTTGAAGTGCTGCAGCACACACCCCAGCATCATCCATTTTACCCCTTTTTTCTTTTTTTTTTTTCTTTCTTTCTTTCTGTGTCGTTTCCTCTTCTCTTTGTCCCTCTGTTGTGTGTCGTCGTGTCTGTGTACTTGTCCGCGGGATTTGTGACCGCATGTGCACATATTTCTGTGTGTGTTTTTGTGTGTGTGTGTGTCTGAATGTCTGTCTATATATATGTGTGTGTGTCTAGCCCCCTCAGTTGATTACAGTTCCTTTGCAGACAGATGCAGCTCCTGGATAGAGCAGCTAAAACTGAAAGCTCACACCATAAGACGCGGATCGGTTAAAACAAGTAGGAGCATACATGCAAACTCGCTTACAGAACCAAACACATACACAATCACATAGACCCTAGTTGGAGTAGTCTGCATATTGAAAAGAATCTTTAACTTCAAGATGAAATCAAAATGGGCCCAATTTATCTAATAACCTACCTTAATTAATTTTTAAAAATAGATTTTCTTGGTCTTAAGCTAATTTCATAGATGCACATTATTCCAAACTGCACTAAAATAATTATAATAATAATATAATATAATAATATATTTGGGGAAAACACTAGAAAGTTGATGTTTTATAATTTTTGCAAGCTAAATGAGAACTAATTTATACTGACATGTTGTCTTCTAATCCTCACTGTCTCGTATTCATTAAAAATCAAATGTGTTAAATTTAAAATGGCATCTACTCTGACTACAGTCTATACTCCTACATGCATCCTTACACACACATACTCCCATGTCCTGCATCCAAAAGCGGACGAGTCTTGCTGCCATACGCCGATCCGATCAAACTTGATTGACAGAGTGTGAAAGTTGAGGTTGAGTCCTAGTGAGGAACCAAGATAAAGACTGTCATTCTTTGTTGTGCCTCAGCAATTTCATATATGAGCTTGTTGATGTGATGAGTATGTATAAATCACAGGTCAACTCTGTCATGGGCCTGTGCAGAGTTGCATATGATGCATTGATGCATCATAAGTATGGCTGTACAGGTTGTAAAGTCTAGGGCTGGGCGTTACTTCAAAAATTTGCTGTTTTTATAATATATCAAAACGTTGTGAATTTGACAACTCAAAAGCCACTGAAACCAAAAAGATTCAAAGTATTTAATGTAAAAGCTAAGACGTGTTTAATAAAAAAGTCGAAGCATTTTTCCATACTGTTTTTAACTAAATGAGCACAAAAATGATTAAGAATCTTATTAAATAATGTTATTTTTATGAACCATTATATCAGAACATTCTCACCGCCTTGAAAAACCTGGAAATTGAAAACTTAAAGCATTTATTGATTTTCTAGTTCTGGAAAAGTCACTGAAATTTGTATAACTTAAATTATATTTTAAAAATTGCAAATTTAAATAATACTAATCTTCTTAAAATTAAGTAATTTAATTTAAAGATTAACTATTACTGTTAATATTAAATATTAATAATCCTATCATTTAATTTTTAAACAATTTTATGTAGTTATGATATAGTCTAAAATGTCTAAATTTGTCCAATAACGCTATTATTATTGTTATTATTATTGTTGTTATTATTCACATTTTATTAACATTAATAGTAATAAAAACTACTAAGTTATTATTGTTATATTTTGAATATTAACATTTTTAGCATTAAAATGTGAACAGTCATTATTTGTGGATTTGTCCTAAATTGTTGGACAAATATTAATAGGAATAACAATAATAAGTTATATAAGTATTATTGATGTTTTTATTTTTTGTAATATTAATGCTGTAAAAAAAAAAATACAACTAATAATAAATATTGAAATCAATTCAAATTATTAATAGTAATGACAATTATGAAAAATATTTTTGTTTAATATTTACAATATTTAAATAATAATAATAATAATACATTAATTGCAAGTGTTAACATTAATAATATAGAAATGTTATGTTATGCTCCTTTGTGAAATTTTTATAAAATACTATTAATGGCTTTAGTTTAACAACTTAAGTTATGGAAAAATGATGGACATGCATTGCTCAGAAAGTGTGGAAACCCTGATATAAAAAACACAGCAGTATTTGCATACAGATTATTTTTACCGAAATGTGAAAAATGACAAATGAAGACTTCTGAAAGTTTTTAAAACAAATTGTTGAATTTAAAATTTTAAATTGATTCATGTAAACGAATGTAACAAAACTGATTCTAATGTTCGAATTACGATATTGCTTTCATAAAATGATTGCAGTGTTCACTATGTTGCTTTATTGTATGCCGTCGACAAAATAATCACAATAATATTGGATATATCGCCTAGCCCCGATTGAGTCCACTGACAGATGGTTTGAGCGATGTTTGGGAGCTGCATGCGCATTAGCGCTCTGTGCAACAGTTGTGATGCAGCGTCATGAATGATGTATTACAGCTTTGAGATTTCCAGCTCTTTCACACTCTTGATGGAAAAAGTGTCCCTCCTCAAAGCTCATCATCCTGTGATTTATCAAGGCCGACTGAACATGCGTGCATTCATTCTTTCTCTCCTTCTCTGTCTCTGTATTTGCATGCTGTTTATTTGCATGGTGCAATGCCGTTGCTTTGCTTGATCACATGCCGCTGATCTGCAACACACAAACACACACATGTCCTTTTTCCTCGGTCACACTGTTTGTCTCGTCACATCCGTTGGTCTTGTACAGCGCCCTCTGAAGGCCATGTCTGGTATCTTCCCACCCCCCTCTTTCTTTTCTCTCTTCTCTTTCTCTACCCCTCTCCCTCTCTCTTGCTCTCTAACATTCAACAGCATCATCTCTGGAGAAGGCCAGCCCGTTGCCTGAAGGCCGCTCTCGTTCTCTTCGGTCGAATCGCTCCTACTCAGGCAGCTCTGTGGCAGTGGTCAAAATGACCCCGCTCTCTTTCATTCCTGGAGCTAAGATCATCAAATACCTCGGCATCATCAACATGTTCTTCATTAGAGAGACCACCTCACTCAGAGAGGTAGCGGTCTCACTGTTTTTATTACCGTAAATACCCATTCAGACTCATTCACGTTACACGCATCAAGAAATGTGCTTATTATTATTAATACATCATTCACCAGGTGTGCGCAAACACACGAGGAATTTGTTGTGGATTTTTTTTAAAGGTGCTCCTGGTATATACATGCATACTTACATGCATATCATGTTTATCATATTTATAATATTTATGCAGTTGTTGTTTATATTATATGCATTTGTTTGTAGTATTAATGTAATTAAAATAAAACAAACCCACACAAATATATATATATATATATATAGTAGTAATAATAAGTTATATAATAATAATAATAATATTCTAATTTAATTGAATTATTAATGGTAATAAAAATTACAAAAATCTTACTTTAATTTTTATTTATTTATTTATTTTAATTTATTATTGTTAATAGTACACTCGAAAGTGTTATTATTTATAATGTATATTAAATATTACAATAATATTAATGTTTTTAAAAGTAATTACAATTAGTAAATCGTAACTCATTTTATGTTCTTTGTGGTAATATAATTTATTATTATCACATTGCATTATTGTTTTTTTTTTTTATTCTGTTTTAGGAGGGAGGTGTGAGTGGGTTTCTGCATACGTTTATTGCTGAAGTATTCGCGATGGTTCGTGCCCACGTCGCTGCTCTTGGAGGAAATGCTGTCGTCTCCTACAGCATGAAAGAGTGTGTGTTCATGGAGAACCCTAACAAAAACCAGGTTAATACACGCACACAAGACTCATACACACTCGACCTATCACGTTTGATCATTTATGCTCATATTGTACGTCCTTCACAGGCACAGTGCCTAATCAACGTCAGTGGGGACGCTGTTATTTTTGTCCGAGAATCTGAACTCGAGTCGACTTCGGTACAGCCACAGTCAGCCACCACACAGACCTCCAACGGTGGGGAAGGAACGTGAACCAACATGCATACCTACAAACTCTCAAATAAACTAGTCTTACCATGAACCATGCCATTTCAAGCAGTGTCACGTTAAAATCTACCAACCAAAAAAAATCTAGACCTGATTGGTTCTCCAAAGTGTCATATTTTAGACCCTTTAAATGGCCAATATTTAGTTTTATTTTAGAATAATGTTTTAAAATCCCTCCGTCAGAAGCCTTTCAAAAAGGTCGTCTGCCATGTTTCTATGTGTTGGCCATTGTTGTTCACATTCCATGTTGTCCATAAGTGGCGGAGGCAGCTACCAAATTCAAAAGGTCTATAAAATTTGTCTTTGTGTTTGCAAAGAGTGTGTAAACGTGTCAACGACTCTCTAAATGGCCATGTTTTTTATTTAAACAAAGGAATAAACTACTGATGCACTCACACAGACATCCAGTTCAGGATTTTAAATACTGGCTTCAAATACGACACTTCCTGTCATGTCCTACTGATCTCATGTCAAATGCTGGAAACATTTGTTTGCTTTCATGTGCCACAATGTATGCTTTTTTTTTTTTAAATTCATAATGTTTGGGTCGGACTTGTGCAAGGCCGCTCTGGTTCTCTTGCATGTGCAATGCCAGTTAATCATTAAGAGAAAGAGATATTTTAAAGCAGAGTTGTCATTCACCATGGACTGACACTTGAATGTACAGATGACAGGTCTGGATATGAGGTAGGCTCTGCTCATGTGTTGACTGACTTTTAATGCTATTATTTTGTATATGTGTTTGCCTGAGGACAAATCAAAATTGCACATTAATAAGATATAATTGAATAAAACTATTATTGCTCTGGTGTTTAGTCCTTGTTAAATTCTTCCTTATTTTAATGAGTATAAAACGGATTTCTCAAGTGAATTTAATTTCTTTTAATGTTTTTAAAACATAAGTCTCTTCTGCTCACCAAGCCTGGATTTAATTGATTCAAAATACAGCAAAAGCAGTAATATGAAATATTTGTACTATTTAAAATAACTGCTTTCTATTTGAATATATTTTAAAATGTAATGTATTCCTGTGATTTCAAAGCTACATTTTCAGCATCATTTTGTTTTGAGCAGCGAATCAGAATATTAGAATAATTTCTGAAGGGTCATGTGACTGGAGTAATGATACTAAAAAATTCAGCTTTGAAGTCACAGGAATAAATTACATTTTAAAATATAATCAAATAGAAAACAGCTCTTTTAAATAGTAAAAATATTTCTTTTTTTTACTGAATTGCTGTACTTTGGATCAAATAAATGCAGGCTTGGTAAGCAGAAGAGACTGTTTTAAAAAACATAAAAAAAATTCTTACTGTCCTAAAACAGTTTTTATTTCTCTTTCGTCAGATACGGCGTCAAAGCCAGGAAGACACTAAATATTTATTCCAATCTGAGCCGCTAGTAGTCGCCAGACATGGAAAAAAAAATGCATTTCCTAATTCTGAGCTATACGTGTCAGCGCACTAATTTGACGTATACACAATATATCGGTATTTAAAAAGTCTCCAGATTTCTAACAAATGAAACAATCTTAAAATAATAATAATAATAACAATTATAAAATATTAGACGAGCGTGGCTGAAATAATGGAGTCCTACTACGACGAAGGCTTCGCTCATAAATAGTAATTAGATCCAGGTAAGTACGCAACCTACTTAATATTCATTAGCCGAGTCCCAGTTCAGTCGCCCGTAACGCCTACTTTCCAACGTCTGCCTGTCAACCAATCGGCTGCTTTCACGGACGAGCGTATTATTGACGTAATACATATTCATGAAGTCAAACGTTCATCGAGTAAGAATCGCCAGTCCTGTAACTTCCACTTACCAACGTACACCAGTCAGCCAATCAATTTCACTTCCCCGAGCGTGACGTAATTAATATTCATGAGCCAGGGCTTCGCCATAGTAGGATTCGGTTGGCAAACAGCGCGCTTCTGTGTTTCTGCACGTCAGACGTGTCGCTCAGTCAGTCCTGTGCAGTCAAAGCTCCCTGATCTCCATCTTGAGGAGATTCCCGCTCCATCTGTTTCCTTTAGGAGTTTATTAAACGAAAAATGGGAGAAATAAGGCTGCCGAGGCACATGTTCCTGTGGTGTTTGTCTGCTATTTATATGTTTGCCTTCGCGTCTCTTTACGTGCAGATTCCAGGTGAGTTTGTGAAGATTTGTTTAACTTCTGCCTGCAGAAAGAGTTCAGATGTGAAACATGCAGTAAAAATCAACGTACATTTTCAATATATATATTTACATATGAATACATTAGGTGATAGTTTGTTCAAATCTACAGGCTGTTTATTTCAGTACTACAGTACTAAAGAAATATTTTAATGGACCCATTTTACAGTAAATATGTGTTGCAGAACTGTGTGCAAAACATCTCAGATTAGAGCATGTTGACGCCTGTTTAGAAACATCCAGACTGTAAAATCAGAGATGCTATGTTAAAGTCTGGGACAGATTTTTACAGTCTTTCACTTAAGAGGAAATGCATTTCAGATGTATATTGAAAATAACAGATTATGTATTTTATATATGAATATGGTAATCATTCAGTACATTGTGTAGTCTGGGAACACATAAAAACCTGAGTCCTGAAATAACTTTTTATGATTCTGAAAAATGTTACTTTATGACACTGAATCAAATCACATGTCAGATTTTGCAGTTTTAGGTCAAAAAGCCTTTTGTGGAATTGACTATGTGAATTATCTCTCTCTTTAGGTCTGTATGGGAATGAAGGTGTGCTGCCGGCACGGTGGCAGCTGCGGGTGTCTGGCAAGAGTGTTGTTGAGCAGCTGAAGGATTCTCCCACCCTGCTGTGGTTCGGTCCTCGTCTGGGTTTGGACACGCAGCAGTGCATGGAGCTGCTGAGTCTGACCGGAGCTCTTCTTAGTTTAATGACTCTGGCTCTGCCGGTGCTCAGAGACTGCAGAGTCTTCCTGGTGCTCTGGATACTCTATCTGTCCCTTTACCAGGTATTGATACTACTAGTGGTTGACCAATATGCGTATGTGGTTTTCACTGGCTGATGTGATATATAGAGAACTGTAGCTGACAGGAAAAAAAAACAAACAGACATAAATATCTGAAAAGGCTCCTGGGTTTGATTTTTGGATTTCATACAAGGAGTAACAAACTCCTTGTTTCAGGTTATTGGCTGATGCTAATAATCTCAATAATGGCCAAATATAGATAAATTAGACCTTAGTGATGGCCTGCTTATTAATTGTGCACTTGATATTGCGACCTTACTTGATGTTTTGCCAATGAACAAAAATGTGAGAAGTTATATAGTACACACATACATACACACACACACAATAATTACGATAATTATTTTTAATACATAAATATTTTAAAATACATTAAGACATTTTTACATTTATTATTATATATTATTTTATGTTAGGTAATTTAGTCTCAGTTGTTATCTTAAAATTGTATTGTATCATGTATAAAATATTATGTAATACCGTATTATATATTATGGAATATAATGTATATTCATAAGCTATCTTTAAACTGTTGTATGTAAATGTATATATAATATAAAATTCTCAAAAGAAAAAATTACAATTGTAGTAGTAAGTATATATAATAAAAATATATATTAGTAATTTAGTCTCAGTTGCTATCCTTAAAAAATTGTATCATATATATAAAATATGTAAAATAGTATTATATTATGTATTATATAATATATAAAATATTATGTAATGTAGGATGTAATATAGTAAGAATAATAAATATAATAATTAAAATAGTAATAAGAAATATTACATATAAAATATCTATTAAAAATAAATGTATAATATAATTAAAAATGTGTATTATTTCATATTATTTCAAGTAATTTAGTCTCAATTGCTGTCTTTAAACTGTATTATATCATGTATAAAATATTATGTAATACAGTATTATATTATGTATTATAATGTAGTATATTCATAAGCTGTTTTTAAACTGTATTTTACGTAAAAAGTAATAAAACTTCTCAAAAGAAAAAAATATATAATTACAACTGCTTTGTGTCATTATATTATATATAAAATAAAATGTATATTGAGAAATATATATATTATCTAAAAAAAAAAATTGTTGACCGCTACTTGTCACAAATACTACTTATCTAGGGCAAAAATATGATTTTAGAAATTAATGTAAATGGTACTGAAATGCAATGCTTCTTTCTGCTTATTCCTGTAGGTGGGGCAGGTCTTCTTATACTTTCAGTGGTGAGTATTTGATTTTCTGTCAGTGTATGTTGCTGTAGTTATACTCATTCACAAATGCTTTTATTCTCTAAATTATGTCCATTATAGGAGTCTATAGCTTTGTTTACCTGCTTCATAACCGTAGCAGCAAAACACTCTTGACCTTGAGAGTATTATTTACAGTAGTCACACGTCTGTGTTAATCTGCTTTCATAACACGTGAAATGACTTTAGCGCATCACAAGCCAGAAGTCATACATGTCAAACATCTTGATCTCAGGGATAACCTCTTGCTGGAGACGGGCTTCTTGGCCATTCTTATCGCTCCCATGAAAATGCCCTGGTCTTCGAAGGTGCGTCTGCATGACAACGTGACTTTCTGGCTGGTGCGCTGGCTGTTGTTTCGGCTGATGTTTGCGTCAGGTGTCGTCAAACTGACCAGCCGCTGTCCCACCTGGTGGGGCCTGACAGGTGAGGAATCAGCTGAGGTTTGTAGAATATATAATTTATATCAAAATTCAAAGATTCATACAGTAATGAAACAAGTGAAGTATTTATTGAATCATTCATTCAAACCACTTTTCACAATATTAGAAATTGGTGTATGAAATGTATTATATTTTAAATGCACATATTATATTAAAATGTTGAATAAATCATTCAAATTAATTAAACTATAAATAGACCGCAGCAATTAATATTTGTCACACATTATGTTGTTTAGCTCAGAATCGTGGGAGAATCGTGATCTCTATTTGAGACAATTAATATTGAAATATATTAAAATAAATAAAAATAATTAAATATATATAATTTACATAAATAAATAATAATAATTAAATGTATATAAATAAACTATTGCTTTTATTGCGTCTGAAAATAAGGTTGAGAATAAGACACTGCCGTTCAAAAGTTTGGGATCAGTCAGATTTCTTTTTTTAATGTCTCTTATGCTCATCAAAGCTGTATTTATTTGACCAGAAATACAGAAAAGACAGTAATATTGTCAAATATTATTGCGATTTCTAAAATTGATTTCCTACTGTAATATATTTTAAAATATAATTTATTTATGTTATGCTTCGCTAAATTTTTAGCATCATTACTCCTGTCTTCAGTGTCACATGATCCTTTAGAAATCATTGTAATATGCTGATTTATTATCAGTGTTAAACTGTTGTGCTGCTTAATATTTTTTTGGACCCTGTGATATATGATGAATAAAAAGTTAAAAAGAACAGCATTTATTCAAAATAGAAATCTTCTAACAAAATACGTCTTTACTATCACTTTTAACACATCCTTGCTGAATAAAAGTATTCATTTCTTTAAAAAAAAAAAAAAAAGAATAAATTTACTGACCCCCAAATTTTGAATAGTAGTATATATTGTAAATTCATTTTTTAAATTTTGAATAAATGCTGTTATTTCTAACTTTTTATTTGACAAAGAAAACTGAAAAATGGAGCATATGTCCCAAAATATTAAACAGCATAACTGTTTCAAACATTGACTATAAATCAGCATGTTAGAATGATTTCTGAAGGATAATGTGACACTTATTACTGTAGTAATGATGCTGAAAATTCAGATTTGCTTCATAGGAATAAATTAGATTTTAAAGTCTATTAAAACAGAAAACCATTATTTTAAATTGCAATAATATTTCGCAAAATGACAGTTTTCTTCTGTATTTTTAATCTCATAGATACAGAGTTCATGAGCATAAGAAATGTCTTTAAAAAATATTACAAATCTTACTGATCCCCACTTTTGAACGGTAGGTAGTGTACATGTCAAATTATTCATGTCAATTCACTGTCTATTTTCTGTTATTGTCTCATCAGCTTTGACCTATCACTATGAGACCCAGTGTATCCCGACCCCACTGGCCTGGTTTGCTCATCAGCTGCCGGTGTGGTTCCAGAAACTCAGTGTGGCGGGAACGTTTGTTATCGAGATCGCAGTTCCCTTCATGTTCTTCAGCCCCATACGAAGACACAGACTCATCGCCTTCTACTTGCAGGTGAGCACGTATGCTTGTGTTTGATCAGAAATAGAGAAGCTGCCATAAATTTGTGCATTAATGTGTAATGTGTAATACGTCTTGGTGTTTTACAGGTCCTGCTTCAGGTGTTTATCATCCTGTCTGGGAACTATAACTTCTTTAATATTCTCACCATCACCCTGTGCCTGTCACTGCTGGATGACCAACATGTGAACTTCTGGCTCCGAAGACCCACGCCAAAGACCGAGAGCAGTATGGACACACCAAGTTGTTTTTAAAAGAAATCTCTTATGCTCATCAAGGCTGCATTTATTTGTTTAAAAATACAGTAAAAACTGTAAAAATAGTAGAAATAATATTACAATTTAAAATAACTGTTCCCTATTTGAATATGTTTTAAAATGTAATTTATTTATGTGATATAAAGCTGAATTTTCAGCATCATTACTCCAGTTTTCAGTGTCACATGATTCTTCAGAAATCATTCTAATATGCTGGTTTGCTGCAGTTGTGCTGCTTCATATTTTTATATATATTTTTTGGCTGATTTCATTGTAGACAAAAATACTACATGATGATACAAACATATGTGTGCCCTGTTAGGATGATATATAAAAGCCAGGTCCAAATGGCCATGACTCATTCTTTTTATTGTTGTTTTCCAGCATTGTTCCAGACTCTTTTCTCTGGACTGGCTTTGATGTTAGAGATCGGCACATACGCTGTGCTTGGCTACTGGACCGTCAAATACTTTGACCTGCAGGTGGACTGGGAAAAGAAGAGCGTCTCCTCCAAAACAGGTGAAGCTCTCGACTTGCCTTATTCGGTTCACTTGTCCTTCGGTGCGATTAATCTGTTTTTGTTTCCTCAGCGTTTACGTATTTTGAGTTCAACGGCTTTCTGAAGACTGTCACGGTGCCCAGTATCTGGATTGGTGTGCTGTCTCTCACGTGGGAGATTATTTCCTCCATGTTTAAGTGAGTGTTGTGGACCAGTTTGCATATTTGTTGGCTCAGTATGTCCATTAGATGGCATCCTGGTAGAACAGATGTTTTTGTTTCAGATGTGCGTGTGTGAGAGGAGTGTTGTGGCGCCTCTGGAGCACAATCCAGTGGGCAGTCATGGCTGCGGCTACAGTCTCCATGTTTGCTATCAGTCTGGTCAGTAAACTTCCTGTCTGTGCTACTTTAGTGTCGTTAATATGTGACCCTGGACCACAAAACCAGTCTTAAGTAGCACGGGTATATTTGTAGCAATAGCCAAAAAGACATTGTGTAGATCAAAATTATCGATTTTTCTTTTATGCCAAAAATCATTAGGATATTAAGTAAAGATCATGTTGCGTGAAGATATTTTGTAAATTTTCTACAGTAAATATTTTAAACTTAGTTTTTGATTAGTAATATGCATTACTAAGAACTTCATTTGGACAACTTTAAAGGTGATTTTCTCAGTATTTAGATTTTTTTCACCATCAGATTCCAGATTTTCAAATAGTTGTATCTCGGCCAGATATAGCCCTATCCTAACAAAAAAATCCTAAAAAAAACACTTATGACTGGTTTTGTGGTCCAGGGTCACATATGCTTTTAAAGTGTTTATTAATATTGTAAATTTGCTTTGTTATATTTTCTGTTTTCAGAAAAGTTTTAGTAATTTTGTGTTTTTAGTTTATTTATTTATTATTTTTTTAAATGTTTATTTAGTTTCAATTCATTTCATTTTATATTTAGCCTTATAGTATTTTAAAATAACCTAAACTTAACCATAAAAGAAATTGTGCCTGTAATGAAATAAACATACATACATACATATCTATATATAATTAGCTTTTTTTAGATTTTCTGTTTTAAGAAAAATTCAGTTTTAGCCATTTTGTTTTTATTTGTTTGTATTTATTTATTTATTTATTTATTTATTTACTTACTTATTAAATGTTTATTTAGTTTCAGTTAGTATATATTAATTATTAAAATTAATTTCATATTTTAATTTTAGCATTTTTTTTTTTATTTTTGTGTTTCTACATAACCTAAATGAAAATTAGTAATATAAAATACATATATATATATATATATATATATATATATATATTATATTTCACTTAATGTATATTTTTGTTTTATTTAACGATAAATGCACTATTTCCTGTTTGTGTGTTCTTGCAGGAAAAGTCCACCCCAAAATAAAAAAAAGTTAGCAATTTGTCACCTGCATGCTGTTCTAAGCCTGTCTGAGGAGTTAAATAGCAGAATTATTAATTAGTAATTTTTAGTTTTCAAGTGAATGGTGACAAAACATCAACAGTGGAATGAAAGTGAATGTTGATTATTCAATATTTCAAGTCTTCTCAAACCTTACAGTAGCTTTTATGAGGAATTTAATTAAATTTAAGTAATTTATTCCCAATAATCTTGCCTTTAAAATCAAATTTCATTCATGCTTCCACATGTTCAGTACACTTCAGCACAGTAACTTCATTGTGCACATAATTTTTAATTTTTAAAATGTGCTGTCACTTTAAGTTATTTTAAAATAAAAACTAATAATAAGCGTGTATGCAGGTTCCTTACACCTACATTGAGTATGATGCCCACAGTAACCTCTGGCCTGGGATCCGGACAGCATTTGAGGTGACCGACCGTTACCAGCTGGTCAACTCGTACGGATTATTCCGGAGGATGACCGGGGTCGGAGGTCGTCCAGAAGTGGTGATTGAGGGCAGCATGGATCGCAACACATGGACGGTCAGTTTCCAAGTTTTTGAGGAAGTGCATAGTGTCCGAATTGCAGCATTGATTTGTATGTGAATGATACAGATGAAATATGGACTAGTAGCTGAAAAATTATAGGTTTGAAAATGGAATCAATGAAATATCATCTAACCAGGATTCTTAAAGCACCAAAATTCCAAAAATATTAACTTCTCAGAATTTTTTAAAAGAATGTATCTACATGCAACAGCTTCAACTTGTCAAGGTGAAGTTAATTGTTTAGTTGGTTAAATTAAAACTAGCAACATTTACATGCACACATAATCTGTTAGTAATTGAAAAATGTTTTTAAAAATTTAAAGAATCAGTCCCTGTAAATTTATCTTCTGTAACTCTGTTTGGTGTGTTAATATTTTTGCAGGAGATTGAGTTCATGTATAAGCCAGGGAACATGAGCGCAGCGCCCCCTGTGGTGACTCCGCACCAGCCCAGGCTGGACTGGCAGATGTGGTTTGCTGCTCTGGGGCCGCACACACAGAGCCCCTGGTTCAGCAGCCTCCTTCACAGACTCCTGCAGGGCAAACGAGACGGTGAGACAACTGTGTGTTTGTTAGTGCATGCATGTGTATTAAATCCATCCAGTGCATCAGATTGAACAAGATGCAATGTGTTATACTACACTGTGTAAATATTCTGTTTATGTGTTGAGCAGTGATCAGACTCATTCAGACAGATGAGTCTCAGTATCCGTTCAGCAAACAGCCTCCTGCGTACCTCCGAGCTCACCGCTATAAATACTGGTTCAGTGAGCCCAAAGAAGACGGGTGAGTGCTATTTTATTTTATTTTTTATTTTATTTTTTTTAAAGTGAACATTAATGTTTAGCCTCATTGGTTGCATTTTGGTTGTGTTTGTGTATTTAGGTCATACCCACAGCGATGGTGGAGACGGGTTTACGTGGAAGAGTTCTATCCCATGGTGCACCTTGGTGACTCTTACCTTGAACAAATGCTGGTTCAGCATGGTTTGAAGGTAAGAAATGAGTCTGCTGTCAAAAGTGAAAGTGCAATTAAATTGGGACACATTTTGAATGTCAATAACCTCAGAGAACAAACAGACCTAAAGTTCACCGTCTGTTATCTGCAGAGTAGTTTGATTCAACAGTTTTTGAATCATTTTCATTGAGCTTGCAGAAGATTGAATTTTTATTTTTAATTATTTATTATAAATAAATAAATTGGCTTCATTATTGTTACTATTAATTGAATATTATTTGCTTCTGTCAGTATATTTTATATGAGGAAATTAAAACCAGATTATTTACTATTTAATTTAAGTAATTTTAAAAGAGTGAAGATGCAAAAAAACATGCCGCTTTAATCTTTTGTAATATTTTTAATAAACATGCACTGGCATAAGTGTTGGTGTTTACAAAGATGTAACAATTTTACTAGTTGTGCTAAAGCATAGTACCTCACAATTTACAATAAAATTACTAGTATGCTGTTGTGATTAGCAAATTTCTAGCATGTTGCTAGCTTGTTTTTAACATGATTAGCATGTTAATAGCATGATTAACATGTTACTATCATGTTTCTAGTATGCTTCTAGCATAATTAACATGTTGTTAGCATGTTTATAACATTAGCAAGTTACTAGCATGTTGTTAGCATGATTAGCATGCTATTAGCATATTGTTTAGCATGATTAGCAAGTTACTAGTATGTTGCTAGCATGATTATAAAATGATTATCATGTTACTAGAAAGTTTCTAGCATGATTAGCATGTTGTTAGCATGTAAGCATGATTAGTAAGTTACTAGCATGTTAGCATGATTCTAACATGATTAGCAAATCACTAGCATGTTGGTAGCATGAATCTAGCATGATAAGCATGTTACTAGCATGTTAGCATGATTAGAGAATTACTAGCATGTTGTTAGCATATTAACAAGTTACTAGCATGTTGTTAGCATAATTCTAGCATAATTAACATGCTACTAGCATGTTGTTAGCATGTTTTTAAATGATTAGCAAGCTACTAGCATGTTGCTAGCATGATTAGCAAGTTACTAGTGTGTTGCTGGGCATGATTATAACATGATTAGCATGTTACTAGCATGTTGTTAAGATGAGCATGATTAACATGTTGCTAGCATGTTTTTAGCATGATTCTAGTATGATTAACATGCTGCTAGCAGGTTGTTATCATGATTAGCAAGTTACTAGTATGTTGCTAGCATGATTTTAACATGTTGTTAGCATTTTTTTTGTTTTAATTTCAGATTTTCTATTAATTTTTGCAGCCTTATCTGAATACATATTATGAAGTCTAATATATTAATAACAATAAATACTTGAATAAGTAAGATAAAAGTAGTGGAGTTTAAATAAAAACAAATTTACTTCCTTGTTGTTTCTGTTAGATCAATATTAATTGCTTTTGTCAGTATATTTTATATGAAGAAATTGACTTATTTTATTGTATTTTTTGGGAAATTTTCAAAGGTATTCTGAATGTCATTACTGTCCATTGCTATGATGTTTTCAGTTGATGATCACATATAGTCATATGTTGATTAAGGAAGATTTAATGATCTTTTTTGTATTAAACAGCATCTAAATCTCTTGATCTGGTTATTTATGACCCTCTTCCTTTGTTTGTTCATCAGGATAAGGCTCCTCCAAGGCGCAGCTCGAAAGCTTGGCTCCCGCAATTATTGCGCCATGTTGGTGAACATGCACGTGAGTTTCCAGCTCCTCTCCTGCTCTGGACTCTCTTCAGCTCGGCAGCGACCGTGTGCCTCCTCAACTCTCTGCTGTCACGTGCACATCATCAGCAACACGAATCGCTCCAGAACAAACACGCAGATAAACAGGGCACAGGACGGACGAAATCCAAAGTGACAGAAGAGGAGGAGAAGAAACACGAGGAGAAGAAACACAAAGAGCAGAAAGAGGAAGATGAAAAGGAGCCGGAAGAGAATGCAACAAGTGAAGAAGAACAGGAAGAAGAAATCGAAGAGAATACAGAGGAAATAGAAGAGGACAGCCTCAGGAAAAGGAAGTGAGGTCTTTTTCAGGCTTTAAATGAAACTCTGGATTAACACCAGCTCAGGGTAATGTCATCTACCCCAAAACATCAGCACTTACAGCTTCATAGTGTCAAAGCATTGACTTTTCTCTGTTTTCACAGGCAGTTTTGAGAGAGAGTAGACCGTGTAGTGACGCATTCACTTTTCCCAGTAGTGTCCTGGATTTGCCTTCCAGTTTAGTTCAGTTAAACACGATCAAAACAAGGGATTTTGTTGTCTGGCCTTCGATTGCTTTGACAGGTAAATGCAAAACAAGGTAGGTTATTGTTTCTCCCAGTGCGCAACTGTTTTATCTCTTTATCTCTAACACCCAGGATGTCTTCCATCATGAGACCTAAAACAACTGTAAATCTGTACATTCAAATGCACGTACTGGGCCTCATTAAATGGAAGAGTGAAATTTATGTATTTAAAATCATATTTACATAAATTACACATTGAATCAAATGCAACAAAATACCAAAAACAGCACTTATTTGTTCGGCTTGTGTTTTATGAATGAAGCCCAGTATTTGCTGCACTTTACGATATACCAAGAGTATCAGAGAAATCTAGGTTTCAGAAAATATTTTAAATAGTTTTCCACTTTGACTGTCGTCTAGGTGGCGTTATTTGACAAGAAATGGTTTATCGGACTGTAACTGGTTACGGTCTGTGATATTTGTGTATTGTGTTGTTTTGTAATAACATTTCACCACTGTGATGTAGTATTTGCATGTATATTGTGTTAATATGAGAGAAGATGCACCAAAAAAACACTCTGCTTTAATGTTTTGTAATATTTTTAATAAACATAGAAATCTATACACTGGCACGAGTACTATTATTTCCAAAGAAATTTACATTTTCTAAAACAATTTGAAGTTAAATTTATTTTAACATAAACTTACATATGAATACATAAGATTTAGTCTAATATAGTAATAGCAATGAATATACAAGATCTAGTCTTGGATATTAATAATTAATATTTTGTTTAGTTTTACAGTAGTATATATGTTAGGTATTTGAATTGATTCCCACAGTTTATTTTATATCAAGAAATTAAGACATTATATTTACACTGTTCATTTTTTTTATTTTAATTTAATTACATTTTGGAAAATTCCAAAGTGCCAAGATGTTGGCTGGTTTCAAATTTTTCCAGAAGGTTTTTTTTTTTTTTTTTTTTTGTCATCCACCCATTTTTATTGCCCACAGATCAAAACTTTTTATTTTATTTTATTTTATTTTAAGAAAATACCAAAGTGCTGGTAATTGGTAGAAGTTTTTTTTTTACCCATTTTTATTGCCCACAGAGCAAAAACTATATGTGATTTGAGGTGTCATTTATGTTTAAATGTCTGACTGAAATGGGACAGATTTGTGGACAGATTTTATAAATTTATTTCCGCAGTTTATTTTATATAGAGAAATGAAGACTTTTTTTTATTTTATTTTTTTATTATTATTATTTTAAGAAAATACCAGAGTGCCAAGATGTCAGTGATTTGTACTTGGTAAAAGTTTTTTTTGTTCACCTATTTTTAATACCCACAGAGCAAAAACTATAACTATACATGATTTGAGGTGTCATTCTTTTCTGAGTGTCTGACTGAAATGGGATAGATTTGTGGACAGGTTATACGAATTTATTTCCACTGTTTATTTATATCAAGAAATTAAGACTTTTATTTTATTTCTCTGAAGAACATTCCAAAGTGCCAAGATGTCGGTGGCTTTGAATTGGCTTACGTTTTTAACTCATTTCTATTGCCCACAGAGCAAATACTATAACTATACATGATTTGATGTGTCATTCATGTTTGTGAGTCTCGCTGAAATAGGTCAGATTCGTAGAATTAGTTCAGGTTCACCAGTGCAGTATCCCGGGGCAGTACTTATCAATGAGAGACTGATAATACGGCCTCAGACTCTCCACGTCCGGTAGTTCAGTGCTCTTTGTGTACAAATCAAACTTGCTGTCAGAGAAAAGGCAAACAGACTCATGTTATTGATCAGTGAGAGGTCAGACCTTCAATATGTGGGTCATACAGACACTTATATAAGATCTCAAGACGTACTTAAACTCTTTGACCCAGGGTAGCATCTGCAGGTCTTTCTCGTTGCATAAGTGCATGTAGTCTCCGTTTGAATGCCAGGGGTAGAAGGAGTGGAAGCGGATCATGTAAAGACCCTGTTGGAATTTGGGAGTGTTATGTATAAATGAAATCACATTGTTTGTGTATGTGTGTTTTAGTTGTTTGCGTTTCAGGTGAGCTGTGTGACATTACCTCCTCAGGGATGGTGCATTTGTTGAACTTCATTACCCGGTACAGATACTCTAGAATAGAGCAAGAACAATTTTCATTTGTCACTTCAGCAGCATTTTTTTTTTATTGTAACATACACTACCAGTCAAAAGTTTTTGAACAATAAGAATTTTAATGTTTTTCAAAGTCTCACCAAGCCTGCATTTATTTGATCCAAAATACAGCAAAAGCTAAAAACAAAAGTGAAATATTTTTACTATTTAAAATAACTGCTTTCTATTTGAATATGTTTTAAAATGTAATTTATTCCTGTGGTCAAACTGAATTTTCAGCATCATTACTCCAGTCTTCAGTGTCACACGATCCTTCAGAAATCACTCTAATATGCTGATTTGCTGTTCAAGAAACATTATTATTAATTAATTTATTATTATTATTATTATTATTAGCATTACATTTTTTTCAGGATTCTTTCATCCAAAAATCAGCATTTATATGAAATGAATTCAAAAATTTGGAGTCAGTATAATTTTTTTTATTATTATTTTATTTTTTTTATGATGATAAAGATATTTATAATGTTACAAAAGTTGCTGTTCTTCTGAACTTTCTATTCATTAAGGAAACCTAAAAAAAAATTTTAACATAATGTTTTTTTGAGCAGAAAATCAGAATATTGTTTCTGACAATATTATTTTCTGATAAATTTCTGAGGGATTGTGTAACAGGTAATGATGCTAAAAATTCAGCTTTGAAATCATAGAAATAAATTACATTTTTAAAATATATTTGAATAGAAAACAGTTATTTAAAAAAAATAAAAATATTTCAGAATTTTACTGTTTTTGCTGTACTTTAGATCAAACAAATGCAGGCTTGGTGAGCAGAAGAGACTTCTTTACAAAACATTAAAAATCTTACTGGTCAAAAACATTTGATTGGTAGTGTATTTTAAAAGCTAAATTTTCAGCATCATTACTCGAGTCTAAAGTGTCACATGATTCTTCAGAAATTATTCTAATATGCTGCTTTGCTGCTCTATTATCAATGTTAAAAACTGTTATACTGCTTAATACTTTTGTGGAAACCATAATATATTTTTTGATGAACAGAAAGCTCAAAATAACAGTGTTTATTTTATTTACATAAATGTTTTCACTGTCACTTTAGACACAATTTAATGCTTCCTTGCTAAATAAAACAAATTGCTTTCAAGAACAATTCTTTCAGTGAGACATTAGATGCAAAGATCCCTCAAATCACTCACCATCATGTCCCCAAGACATCAGGATATTATCAAGTCCACACTGTGGCTCATAGATCCCAAACTCTGTGCTGCAATGAGAGAAACATGCAAACACCACATTGTCAGTTAGAATGTGATTCGGTGTATTTTTTTATGTTTTAAATAATTGAAATAAAACTTTAGAAACCACTAACTGAAATAAAATGTTTAATCTGGAGAAGAACTGACATTAACATAAATATTTTTGAAAATCCCAAAACTAAAAATAGAATAAACATACATTTATTATAAATATAAAACTAATGTAAAAATGTATGTAAAAAATACACTATAATATTTAAATAATATAGATGATAGAAAGGTGTGGTGCTGTACTTGAGTGTAGGGTTCTTCTCATCTGGATTGGCTTCAAATGATGAGTTTCTGAACACTATTGAATTCTGAAACTTGCATCCCACTGGAAATGTGTCTCCAACTACAGCCCACTTAAACACACACATACATTCTGTATATTATTTATTCTGTGCTACCATTGTCATGCGTTTGTTTTTTTTAAACTGTGGTTGGATGCATTTGTCTCTCACCTGTGGCTCCCCATACAAGGCCATGATTTTTCCAACATCATGGATCAGACCTACTAGCTGAAACCAGTCTGGGGACGGTTAAGAAGAGAGATTTTAACTTTTGACCAAACATAAAGAGCTTTCACATTTAGAAGCCTTGCAGGTCTGTATATATTGATCAGAAACTTCACCAAAACAACTTCAGGTACGTGTTATTGTAAAACACAGTCTTATCTAAGTACACCAAGGTGACGTCTGTAACCTTTGTCCCCACTGATCTCTCACCTTTATCAGGATGCTCCCTGCGGATTCCCTCGGCGGTCTGGAATGCATGGAAAGAGTTTGGGAAGTCAACATCAGGGTCGGATTCATCAACAAGCTCATCCAGGGCATCGATGTTCTCCATCATGGTCATGCTAAAGTGATTGCAGTTCGCCCATTCCTGGTGCTGACGGTCAGAGGTGAGAGGTCATGTTAAGTGTTTGTGTTTGTCTGGGTCATCACAGAGCTTCCTGATTTTTTTTTTTTTTTTTACTCCATAGAAATGTGTAGAATAAACCATACTAGGCAAGAAAAGCTTGCAATATATGATAATGTACTGATATAGAATTTATGCATTTCCCTTAGTAAAAGCAGAATGAAAATTTCAGTGTGTTTTTGTTTTTTGCTTTTAATCCGTTGTTAGCACAGACCTGTTACCTGAATGGACATGCACACAAAATTTTATTATTTTTTATAATATAAATATCAAATTTTAGTATTTATTTTCATATATGTAAACTGTGTGTAAAATGTAAAAAAAAAAAAAAAAAAAGTTTTATATTGATATAGAATTTATGCATTTCCTTCAGTAAAAGAATCATTTTTTTATTTTGTTTTGTTTTTGTCTTGTTTTTTTATATATGTCAACTATATGTGTAAAATGTAAAAAAGGATATTTTTTTAATTTTCAATAATCATGTACTTTATTATTTTTTTAGTATGTAAGTTAGCGATATTATTTTTTGTTGTTATTTTTAGTTTGACTGAGATCATTGAAATGCACAATAAATAATATGATTTTTGAAAATAGTTAAAAACAGAGTTATGATAGACCAACCTTCTGTTTGACAAAGTCCAGTGTTTGTTGCGTGTGCATCAGCTTGTATGTATTAAACACACGGTCAAAGAGAGCTCCATTCTGTGTTAGAAATGTACATGCATCAATATGGTAATAAGAAGGTTTTATTATAAGAAATGATGCAAGGACATATGGATTAAAAATATTCAGAATTCCATGTTTTACCTCAAAGTTTCTGAATTCTGATTTGTCTTTCTCCTGACATTCGGGGCGATATGTCAGAGAGGGATCCGGACCCTATTAGTTAAAGTTTGCATGTAAAAGATACAACTGATAACGGTTTTCAGCATTGCAAAATAATCAAAAATGATCAAACTCATTCATGTGTAATGCCCACAGTTTTACACACCATTGTGGAAATTATGAAGCATGCATGTAAATAATTGTCTGAATGACAGGTACGTACCAGGTTCACCACCCTCATGATTCAGCTGAGATTGTGTTGTTGAGGATGAAGGAGGATGTTGTGTGTTTGGCGTGTGTCTGACTGCTCTATTTATCAGTGCTGCACGTATGGGGTCTCTGAACTGTAGTAGGACAACCTAGTAACACTTTAACTTTCTCCTCTTTACTTTCTCTCTTAGGCTTCCACGGGTCTGTCAGTGTGTAAATGTGTGTGTTGGAGTGCTCAGCACTGGGATATCTTGGCCTAAATACATACTGTATCCTACAGTGACTAAGGGATTTTAATTTAATAGTAATTTAGAGAATATTACATTACAAGTGTGTGTTAATACATTACTATACAAAGGGTTAATAAAGGTTAGTATATATATATAGTCTTAATTGTATTTTAGGCATCAGTCAACACAGTAATTCAAAGTAAAAATATGTTTCAATTTTTTTGCTAATTTCTGAATAATATTGTCTTTTGTAAAGGTTAGGATTAGTTTTGGGTTGACTGATTCCAGTAGGTAGTTTCTTATTATCTCTGTTATCTAATTATATCTCTAGACTGTTTTATCTGTGCTTCGCTGTTTTATCTGAACGTTCAGAGGCTTCAGACTGGCGTCATGATAAGAGTTATTCTTTGAATTTGAAAATACTGAACTGTCTGTTAGTGCCGAGAAGCGTAACAGCACATTTTGGTTAATTGGGAGTATACCATTTCTGTTTTGTGTGTGTTTGTGTGGATAGTAAAACCTGACATTTTTGACATTGTAAAAAAATGATTAAAATTAGTAAATGATGCTTATCTGAAAATGTAACAATGCAAACATGTTTTCTGTAAGGGGTGGTTTAAGGTTAGGGTTGGGTTAGGGGATAGACAATGTCGTTTGGTCAGTATAAAAACTATAGAAGTCTATGGAAAGTCCCTGCAATTCACAAAAACAAACGTACGTGTGTGTGTGTGTGTGTACAGTACTAGATTCCACCTCGGATTTTTATTGGCTGATTGTTTGTGGGCGAGTCTGTGACGTGTTTGGTTTATAGCATGGGCGCCCAATTCACAAGTTAAAGCTAACTTCTGAAACATACACTTATTCTGACCTCTACAACATGTCTTTCTTTCCTCATCTTTGGCAGGATTTTTATTTTTGTTGACATATTTGGTTGTGCAGGGCTCTTAAAGGGATAGTTCACCCAAAAATTAAAATTCTGTCATTAAAGGAGAAGTCCACTTTCAAAACAAAGATTTACAGAT